>CAUYPK010064892.1:0-67342 GCA_963574355.1 Loris lydekkerianus
GTGGTGGGGCTAAGTGGTTCTGTCTTGTTTTCAGCTGATCTCTGTTTGACCCTACTGAAACAGTTACTCTGGTTTGAAGTCTCAGCTGTGGAGAAACACCAGCAATTAAGTTGTCCTGCCACCTACAGGCAACAATTTGAAAAGGAAAATCAATCCTTCCTACAACTATACACCCAGGGCACCACCTGAATAGTCCTCAGGTGATTGGCTCAGTTCAAAAGGTCTAAATCTATTGTTTCAGTCAGCACCTGTCTCAGGTGGAAGAGTTTAAAAAGTCTCTGGCAACTGGATCGCAGGGGTCTTGTGACTACTCTGATATGGCTTACTCCAGAGCTGCATGGAGTCAGGAGGAGCCACCCAGCAAATAGATCAGTCTGGGAAGGTTGATGCCTCCTTCCCCACCTTGCACCTCTGTCACATCTGCATCTCTGTCACTGATAGCCCAGCAGTTGGCTGACCCAGTTGCCTATAGTGAACAGATACTCCAGGGGTTTGCACCTGCCTGAATCACAAGGAAATCTATTTCTGCTCAGCCAGGCCACTGCGCTCTGCCTCTATCTAGCAGGAGGAGGCGAGGCCTGACAACCTCGGGTGCTTGATGGAGGCTTGGGGGGTGTTCCCTCATTTCCAGCCCTGCCCCTGATTGATGTTACTGACAGCACAGAACAGAACAACTTTGTGGGAATTTGTATCTGTCCCTGCTAAATTCCCCTATAGAAAAGAAGCTGTTTTGAGTTCCCAGAGCCTGAACCTCAGGCCCTGTTTTCACTCCTGCAGGTTTGTATTCAGTTACCTGTCTGTACTAGCCTGCTGCCTTCCTTTGTCTATCGGCTGACGATCCCCTGAGGGCCAGGTGTATCTTAGGCTCAGTAAAGTGGTCCTCTGGGTCAGCCCTGCCCTGGGAACTTCCCGGGTCTGTGAGCGCATTTCTAGTCCCTGTGTTCCACCCAGGTCAATACTGCCTCAGGCAAACCCTTTACTCACGGGGCCTGCTTTTTCATCCAGATCTGTTCTGTGGTGGTTGCCACCTGAGTAGATGCCTGGCCTCCTCTTGTTGCCCAGGGAGACAGGGGGTGTGGCTTCAGAATATCTGTGAGTGAGCCCTATTGTTGCTAAAGAATGCCTGCTGTTCTTCACCTCAGGGCACTGCTGCTCCGGTGTGGTTCCCTCTCAGCCGACCATCCTCTCCTCGCTCCCATGCCCCAGAGTCAGCACTGACCATCTGCAGTTTAGGAATTGTCCACATTCCTCAAGAATACACCCAAGAATCTGGATTCCTGGAGAACAGGCCTCCAGACCTCAGAGTGAGAGCGGAGGGGCATGTTGGGAGCTCAGAGTTGCAGATAGAGAATACATACAGTTTTATACCTGGCAGGAGAACACCATGGCACCCTAGTAGGGAGATAGGTCCAGTTTTTAGAGGATCTCTCCCATGGAGTATAGTGGAAGGACCTTTGAACTCTGCTCATTTGTTCGTGGGTCACTCCAAGCCATTCTAATGGGGGAAGGCACTTCCATCCTCTTGGTGATGGATTTTGAACCTTTTGTTTGTATCCTTGGGGTTGCAGCTCACCTCAGCAGGGTTGATGTGTGTTCTTCAACCTTCTCTCTTGGTGCAGCTCAAATACATCAGGTTACTTGCTAAATTTCTGTCCTTTAACTCTCCTTCTGGACAGAGCCTCTGTGGAAAGCTGGCTTCAGTCAGCCTTCTTGTCTCTGCCCCCCAGTTTAAGTTTAATAAACATGTGTTAAGTACACAATGAACCTCTGACAAGCAGCTTTCTCATTCATTTGGCAAAGGTACGAAACAAATACGATCTTCTCCCTTATATTTTTCAATACATTACATTCATTCATTAATCCATTCAAGATTTTTATTGAGAACCTGCTATATGTCTGGCACTGTAGTACAGAAAGCAAGTGAAGAGCAAGCCCAAAGGGGTTCCCTCAGAGCTTATATAACAAACATTGGGGGAGCCATATACCAAAGCAAAGAAACAAAACGTAAATGTATACTATGATGTCAAATAGTATTAAAAGCTATGAAAAAAAATCACAGAGGCAGGGATAGAAAGTGAATATGTAAAGTGGGGATGGGTCATGGCCTGGCTGATGTGCGTGCATGAGAGCATGCTGTGGAGGGCAGAGAGGTCACACAGGGTAACAGCAAGTGCAAAGATCCCCTTATATAAGCACATTTGAGAAGAGCAAGGAGTCAGTGTGGCTGGAACAGAGAGAATGAAGGCAGAGAGGCACCAGATGGGTCTAAAGGTACGCAGGGTTCTGACCATCCAAAATCTTGTTGGCTTTTAGGGCCTTTAGGGAATGCGGTAATGCAAGTGTGCAGAAGGCCATCTGAGAGCTTTGATCAGGGACATAAACTGATCTGAGGTTTGTCTTAAGCTGATAGGTAGAAACAGAATTTAGGAGGCCATGGAAAATTGTTAGGGAGCCCATAGAGTAACCCAAGTAAGAGATGGTGATGGCTTTACCTAAGGTGATAACAATCAAATTGATAGAAAGTAATCAAATTTCAGATAATTTTGGAAGATGGAACCAATAGGATTGGGTAATCGCCTTTGTGAAATTATGTTTTAAGTTTATGACAAAGTAAATAAGGATAGGGCTACTCCCATCACTAATCATAGCACTAAGCCAACACACACAGTCACATGCACACACCATAAACAGATATGGATAAGGACACAACAGGCGTGAAGCCCTTGGTTCCATCTGGTCTGAGGTTGTAGGACAATTGTAGATGGCTATGGCGATCTGAAACTCAGGGTTCACCTCACAAGTGCACCAGATGAATCACCTCTGGCTGCCTCTACCCAATTCACTTGTCTCCAATTAGAGTTTGCCAACATTCACTTCACATACTCAATGCCCCAACCAAGGCCAAATGTTGACACGATCCTGAGAAATTGCTTCCACTCTGCCCTGCCATCACAAAACCTGGTGTGGTGTCCACTCAGAGAGGCTGGGCTGCCCCAAGATATAATGCAAAAAGGAGAGTTTGAATCTTGACTTTGCAACCTACTTCCTAAGTAATGTGACTAACCTCTCTGAACTGTAAATTTCCTGATAGGTGAATTGTATAAATTTTAAAAACCATGAAGAGACACAACAGAAAGTCTTTCCCAATCTATCTCTTGTACATTGGGACCTCATTCAAGGTCTTATCCAGAAAAGTAAGGCATTAAGGTCACCCTGGTAAAACTGCCTCCTGAGATGTCTGTGCCATATTCAACACTCACTGCCACATCGAAGGTCAGAGTCTGCCTCTGCTCCAAAGACCTGTAGTGTGGAGTAGTTAACACCTGTGGTGGTGTCACTGGAACCACTTGCTGTCCCTGAAACACAGTCCAACGAGTGCTTCTGGTTTTGAGTCTTCTATTAAAATCCTTGGTATGCTTGAGAGTAATAATACAGTCATCACAGCACTCCACAAATGCAGACAATAAAGCTGTCTGAGAAAGGAGGCATTAAACCAAGATGTTTTCTCAAGATTTGGCAAGTCGATCTCTTTACAAAGCCTTTTTAATCATAGAAGAGCTAAGGCCACTTGAATTTCATTTATTTTTAAGTAGTGTTTTAAGATAAAGGCTAAAATTCCTGCAGTGGGAGGGAGGAAAAGAGAGGGCAGGCAAGAGTGAAGAGTTGAGAGTTGAACAATGTGTCAGTGCAAACAATGGAAGTCATCAGCAGACACTGAGGGCAAATTACTTTCATATATAGAAATTATGCCACAATAAAAGAGACTGATAGATGCTTACACAGCTGTGGTTATTAGGACAACATAATAGCATTTATTTGAAGCAAATAATGGAGTAGCAGCAGGCTCAATATGACAAGCTTTCAGACCTTAGCAACAATAGTGAAGGGACAAGTACCCCATAAGGCAATAAAATAACTGGGGAGAAAGAATAAAGCTAGAGCCCTAGGTTGGTGTGATGAAATAAGAGTGATGTGAGAAGGATTTTTAAAAGTCTGTTGTTCAGGTCTATAAACTTAATTCTCAACATCTAACAGGTTAACACATAGTTTTCTGACAACTTGACAACCAATGTCTAAAGGAACTGACGATGTGTTACTCGCTTTGTTTCTAGTTGAAATTTAGAATTTGGACTGGGTAATCATTACTGTTAGAAGGGAGATGGAACATGCAAGAAGGTGGTAATAGGTCCTGTCGATGTGCCCAGGTCACAGGTAATGTAACCTAGAAGATTCTAGAAGATTCTATCTTAGTAGTGCTTTAGACTATGTAGATTAGGTAAAACATATTATTAGAAATGGTGTCAAAGAGTGGAATAAAATAACTTTGTGGTTCTTCTGTTGACATTATCTTTTAATACCATGACTCCATCAAAACTTGGTTCTCTTTTTCCAAGAAATGATCTATTTTCCCCTTTTCAGACAAATTTTACCCGAGTAATAGCATTTCCTTTTGATAAATACACTCTTTAACTTCTTAAGAGAAAATCACTACCTTTACTTAATTCTTATCTAACTCAAAATGTGGAATGAACAACTTCAACCATTATGGAAAATTGAGTATGGTTTGAGTACCCTTTATCCAAAATGCTTAGGACTGGAAAAGCATCTTGATTTCTGATTTTTTTAAATTTTAGAATATTTACCCATATATAATGAAATATCTTAGGAATAGGACCCAAGTATAAACACATTATTTATGTTTTACAGACACCTTATCCACCCAGGCTTAATGTAATTTTATGCAATATGTTTAATCATGTTACACATGAAACTATGTTTTGACTGCATTTTGACAGTATCTAATCACCTAAGGTCAAGTGTAAAATTTTCCACTTGTAGCATCATGACTGCACTCCAAAAGTTTGAGCATTTTGGATTATGGATGCTCAACTTGTATTATCATATAGTGATTATTACTTAGTGATTTTATAAAGTTGCACCAAAAGGCAGAATCTATTGATATTGTTTAAAAATTATTAGCATTATCAGCCAACCAACTGTAATCACAGAATGTTGAAGCTGGGTGTGGTGGAGTGCACCTGTAATCCTAGCTGCTCAGCAGGCTAAGGTAGAAGAATTGTTTGAACCCAAGAATTTGATACCAGCTTGGGCAACATAGCAAGACCCCATCTTAAAAGACAAAAAAAGAATGGTATAACCCATTGACTATAATCCTCTGGTTATCTTGTGTGCAAACTGTATGTCAGGCCCTATGACCTACATAAAAATGTCTTTTTTCTACTGAGTCTGAGAGCTCGCTGGCAATGGAGGAGTTAATCAAGAGTTTGTAAAGCTTAAAGCCTTCACAGTTTCATTTGTTTCTTTCTGTTCAACAAAAAGCAGCCTTGAGAAAGTTTGACTGACATTTATGATAATTACATTTGGAGATTAAAATAATTTAGGGTTTCAAAAGGTTTAAAATTTATACACCATATTGGGCCTCACATGATTCTGGCTTCCTTCATATCATTTTAGTCTGGCATTGAAATCCATTTGATGTGAATGTAATAGTCATTTTAATGGATATTGTTAATTCCTTGTTTTCAGCATAATAGATAAAGGGGATTTTAATTAAATTCATTGTGTGAGCACTTATCGGGGGTAAAAGGTTCACAGAATTATTATTTTTCTGGCATGACATGTAAAGAACATTGTAAAAGACAGAGAAATGAGCAGTATCAGAATGTGGTTGGCACTAAAAGTCACTCTAGTTTCAACTCCCCTGTATGGATGCAGCAGGCTTTGAACCAGCACTAAAATGTGATGCCTTGACACCATAGTTTCTATAGGGAAGGAGCACTGTGTAACACCAGGACTTTCTCTTTGCTTCAAACCTGATGAAACTGTTTAAAGTCAGAGTTCAGGCTGGATTTGGGGGCTCACATCTGTAATTCTAGCAATCTGGGAGGCGAGGCGGGTGGATTCCTTGAGGTCAGGAGTTCAAAAACCACCTGAATAAGAATAAAGCACCATCTCTACTAAAAATAGAAAAACTAGCCAGGCGTTATGGCAGGCACCTGTAGTCACAGCTACTCGGGAGGCTGAGGCAAGAGGATCACCTGAGTCCAATGAGCTAGACTACCAGAGAACTCTACCTAGGGCTACAGAGTGTGACTCTGTATCAAAAATAAATAAATGAATAAAAGTCTCACCAAAACTCTTTAATGGAGAGTCAAATCCTAGGTCCCATAAAATTCTGCAAGAAATGGCAAGAGCTTTTGTTTCAGTAGCTCTGCTTCCTGGGCATCTCCAAAGACCTGAAGAACAGTCTCTCACTGGGGGGTTTCTCTTCTGTACTGGAAGTTTCTACTCTTGATTACAATCCTTGGTTGACTAAAAGAGCTCCAAAAATCACTAGACCACTTAAAAAGGATCTATGACCTCATTCATGATGGGTAGCATTCTTGGAACAAAAAGTCCTGCAAGAGCTGCTGAGATGCTAAATTTATTTGGTGGAAGAGGAAAGCCTAAATTATTTATTCTATAGAATTTTTACAACATATTGATTGATCATCTCTCTTTGGGTCATTAAGCCCAAAATCTCTGCCCTTACTTTGCTATTCAGACCTTTGTCATAAATTCTTCACTCTTGTTAGACTACATTCAAACAGCATAATCATTAATGTAAAAATATACCAAAAGTTTCTATCCTCCTACTAAAAAAACTAGCCACAAAAAGCTCCAACAAGTTTAACAACAAATGAACTCTACCATGAACCATATAAGTGAACCTACTACCTTCCTATTCAACCTTTAAAACTTTGAGTTGGAGTCTTGGTGCCCATGGCTCAAGTGGCTAAGGCACCAGCCACATACACCTGAGGTGGCAGGTTTGAATCCAGCCGGGGTCTGCCAAACAACAATGATGGCTGCAACCAAAAAATATAGCTGAGCATTGTGGCAGGTGCCTGTAGTCCCAGCTACTTGAGAGGCAGAAAGCAGGAGACTTGCTTGAGCCCAGGAGTTGGAGGTTGCTGTGAGCTGTGATGCCACAGCACTCTACCCAGGGCAACAGCTTGAGGCTCTGTCTCAAAAAAAAAAAAAAACCCTTTTGAGTTGGAATACTAAAATTAAGTTACACCGTAATACAGTTACATACCCACACACATATTGTAGATATGCTAATAGTTTTCTCTGTGTGCAAGAGTTACGTGTGATTTTATTTTCTTTTTCATATGATTATACAGGGTGGCCATAAAATTCATGTGCAAATTAAAATTGGACACAACTTTAAATTGCACACAAACTTTATGACTACCCTGTATTATAATAAGTGTGTTTCTTGAAAAATGTACAAAATGTCTTGAAAATATAAAAGTAAATAATGTATAATAATTTATACACAAAACACTGTTTATCTCTTTGTCTCTGTCTTTCCAAGATGTGTGGATGGGTGTTTGTGTATCACTTTTCCAGGATCAAAGCCTTTCCTTTCCACAAGTAATACTGACCCTAACAGAAGTAGTTGGTATGAAGAAGAACATATAAAAGGTAACTACATCATCTTCCTTAACTTTACCAAATTAATAGAGGGAGAAAAAAGAACACCACCCAGCTCTATTCCGCCTTCCCAGTCTGCACTCCCTAATACTGCTTTTCCTTTCGTAATTGAAATTCTTAAGGTTGCTTCTTGGCTCAAACACCTTACCACGCATTTTTCAGTCTTTATCACATGGCTTCTATCTCCCATCCACTAATTTTTAAACCTCTTTTCCCCAAAGTCACCATGACTATGTAATTATCCAATTAAAAAATCTTCTCTCTATTTTTCTTTGGTCCTTCTGCTATATTAGACTTCCTCCTTCTCCTTTAGAAACCAAAGGCAAACCGATTTCATCTACCGTCCTTTGTCTTTCTCTAATTTCCTGGACTCTTCTTATCTCCTCTGACTTCAATGGCTGTTAGTTCTTTGTTCTCATCACCTGTTCACATTCTTTTCCTGGCTCCGCTTTCTCGTCCCACTTACTGTGTGAAAGCTAATTCCTAGTCACGTTTCCACTCTTCGTGCCATTTTCTCTCAGCAGACAATAAGAACTTGCTACCTATGTAGGACTATGCTAGGCACTGGGCCTACAAAGATAAATACACTGTAGAGAAGTATGTAAAGTAATAAAAGAAAATGTTGAATATTCTAAATGAGGAGAAATAGCGCAATAAAGTGCTATAGACGCCAGGATAAAAGTATGAACTGAAAACACCTCAGTGTATGAAAAGGAAGTGGCAGATTTTACTTAAACAGGGGTCTCGAATGATCTGATCTGGGAAGAAGTGAGTCCTGGAGGTCATGGCAAAGAGTTTAAACTTGGTAGACTTCCCTTTAGAAAGGAAGCTGAGAGATTTCATGCAAGGAAATAGAACACATTCGCATTTTAGAAAAATTATTGAAAGCAGCAAAAGAAACGGAGGGAAATAGCAACCAGAAAAGAAGAGACGCCTTGGAGCATGACTGATTGCTGTCTAGGTGAGAGTTGGTGTGCTCCTGAAATAATGAGCATCAGTGAGAGCGGAAAACAGGAGGTGAGGGACGAAGAATATCAGGGGTGAAAAACGGCGAGGATGGAAGAGAGAAAATTGATAGGATTTAACGCCGATTCCACAGAGGACGCAGGAAACGGAGTTTGGTATGACTCCCGAGATTCTGACCTGGGTTTATGAACAGACAATGCTGACAACATTATCTTACAGATGAGCAACATTAGGAAGAGCAGTAGGTTGGTGAGAGAAGTGGGTTGGACTAAATTCAGGGGTCCTTAAACTGCAGCCCGCGGGCCGCGTGAGGTGGTGTGATTGTATTTGTTCCTGTTTTGTTTTTTTACTTCAAAATAAGATATGTGCAGTGTGCATAGGAATTTGTTGATAGTTTGTTGTTGTTTTTTTTAAACTATATCCAGCCCTCCAACAGTCTGAGGGACAGTGAACTTGCCCCCTGTTTAAAAAGTTTGAGGATGCCTGTGTGACTGAGCTATCACAGGAAAACCTAAAAAGTGTTGACTAGGTGGATCTGAAGCTTATTCTCTGAATAAGAAAGAGATTCGATACTCATAAGGATAAAAGAAATAGCCTAATCATATGAAAACATCAGAAAAGTAGATAAACAGCATGAGGGAGAAATAATACTAAGCCAGAGTTTAGTTCTTACGGGTGGGGAACCTGCGGGCCTAGGCCCCTGTGGCCTTTGAGATCTTTGAGAGGAGCTTTTTGACTGAATCCAACTTTTACAGAACACATCCTTAATAATTCAGCAAAAGAGAAAACTATAAACCCACCTGCAATGGGATTATTTTCTGTTTTCCTTCTTGCTACAACTGAAAAAGTAAGTATCCCTCTAGATAGAAGTTTCCTGCCCACTCGAGCAAGCTTACGAATAACTCCAAAATCTGCATCACTGACTCAGCCTCTTTTCTAAACTCCTTAACAAACCCTCCAAATCTGATTTAAGTCTATTTTTTTCCAGACTTTTCCGTCCTAACTCTCTCACATGGCCCTTAAGTCTTAGTCAATCACAATTACCCTTGTGCTTCCAATTTTGCATTCACTGTGCTATTTCTCTGGCTTATTCAACTCTTCCCTTTCCCTACAATTTCCACATTCCCCACACCCAGCATCTTCACACCAGCTCAGGAGAAGCTAAAGATAGCCCAAACTGGAGTTACCAACCTCAAAGGGAAAAGAAGGAAGATGTTACTCTTTATTCAGAATCTACTAACATACTAGAACTGTGCTTGGGTGTGGATGTGTGTCTATGAATAAATCTCATCTAATCTCACAGTAATCCTAGAAGGACCCTTTTAGAGATAAAGATATTGAACCTCATTCATTTCCATAAATATTTATCACATGTCTATTATTTACTAGCTACTAAGCTAGGTGTTAAACAAAGGTCAATCAGAGTCCCTAGTTTTCTCCTGCAAAAATAGCTAATAATAACAGAAGAGACAGACATTAAAAATATAATTATGTGGGGCGCCCTATGTAGGTCAGTGGTTAGGGCACTGGCCACATGCACTGGGTCTGGGGGGTTCAAATACAGCCAGGGCCTACTAAATAAACAAACAAAAAAAATAGCCAAGCATTGTGGTGGGTACCTATAGTCCCTGCTACTAGGGAGGCTGAGGCAAGAGAATCACTTGAGCCCAAGAGTTGGAGGTTGCTGTGAGCTATGATGCTACAGCATTTTACAGAGGGCAACAAAGTAAGATTCTGCCTTAATTAAAAAAAAGAATATATAGATATACACACACACATATATATAAAACACATAATTATGTAAATAAATGTTTAATAGTAAGTTTCAGTAAACACTGGGTCTGTTGCCTAACTAACTTTTGCAGAAAGTTTGTAGTCTCAATCTGGATTTATTAGCATAATCTAAAAGACGGGGCAGCTGTGGCATGGCTTGGATGGTCTCCACTCAGATTCTGATGCTCTTTGTTCACATTCAAAGACTTAGGTTGACAATCTCTTGAAAGATATAAACTTATTTTTGGTTGTATGGCTCCTTAGGAAGATTGGGCTATCTTTCAAATGTTGAGTGCTTTTTGCGTCAGCCTCTAGCAAAGTTAAACTTAGTTAACTTCCAACTCAATGTCACCCCCTAGAATGACTGTGATTTAGCAAGATGTTTGAGACAGAGCTGCTATTAAAATCAGTGCCCACAGTATTATAGCTTATTAGAGATGCATCTTAGCTAAACAGAGCCTGTAGAAGGTGGGGAACCTGAATGTCTAGATTCCAAATCTGGCTCTAAAGCTTATTGGTTATAAAACTCTGGGCTGGGCACTCTGAGGCTATTTTCTCATCTGTAAAATGTGGATGGGGATAAAAATAGTATAATACTTAACTCATGCAGTTGTGCAAGGATTAAGTGAGCTAATATACTATATAAAGCACCCCAACAGGACCTAGCACAGAATAAATATTGCATAAGTGATACCTGTCATTATTAATAATTATGAACAGATTTGTAATTGAGAGTGTTTCTTAGAAAAATAATTGCATATATCGTCCTGTAAACACAGTGTATAAATAGCTTTGGCCTTTTTAGGTAAAGAGATACAAGCCAAAAAGATATGTTCGACTGAAATATGTGATGCTTGTTTTTACCAAATGCTTCATGACCACCTCCATGCCTCTGTCCCTGCAGGTAGGAAAGGCCAGGAAAATTCCCCCCAGAACATGAGAATCTGGGGGGAGGTACACCCTAAAATTGCCACTTCAGAAAATACGGTGGCTGGCAGGATCTGAAAACTACCTTGCAGCCTTCTGGAACTGTTTCAACAGTCACCAATAAGGAACAGAAATCATCCTTATAAAGTCAGATGGAATACCTGACTACAGTAATGACTTGGAAGAGGATACGATTCTAGATTATCATTATAATAGTCTATAACAGTCTATTATAATAGTCTCCTCCCCTCCACACCTGGATCTTGCAACAGAGAATGCTGAGCTGATGGAGGACATTTCTGATTCTACTACAGGCAGTCCCCAAGTTACAAACATCTGACTATGTGCAACTCACACTTGCGAATGGGGCCTGTTACAGTAAGTTCCCAAGTTCCAAACATCCCACTGATGTTTGACTCAGACTTACGCATGGATGCTATTTGAACTTACATTCAAATTCAACTTAAGTGCAAACCTATAGAACCCACCCAGGAACTACCTATACTACATTGAAGAAATGCAATATTATAAGAAAGCAGACCCCAAAACTGGGGTCTGACCTGAAGGCTGAGTGGGTTTCTTGGCTGGTGCAGGAAAGAATTGAAGAGTGAGTTGACAAAGTAAAGCAAAAGCGAGTTTATTGAGGTAACAAAGAAATGGAAGGAAGGCTCATTCCATAGGCAAAGCACCAGCTACCTCTCAGAGCAACAGAGTAGCACCTTGTGAGTTTCTGGAGTCTTATTTTTATACCTTCTATTTAATTTTTGGTTAAGTAAAGGCAGGATTATTTATGAGATTTCTGTTCTTTTTAATTAACCATTTTAATGTGAATAAATGCTAGGTTTTTAAATGTAAAATTTCAAGGATACAGAACAGTATAGAAAATATCATAAATACTCATATGCTCATCTCCTAGATTTAGCATAATTTTAGCATTTGTCTTTATTTGCTTGAGGACTTTAATATCTTTTTTAAAAAACTTTATTCAAATTAATATGAGGGTATGATATTTAGGTTACATTGTTCTCACTTCCAGGGTAAAGTTCGATTTGTAAAAGAGCCCCTCTGGGGTGGGGGGCGTGTTATACACCCTCACAATGTGCACATTAGGTGAGATCCCACCTCATGCCCTCCCTCCTTCTGCCATACATCCTCCTCCCCCCTTCCCACTTCCCTCTACCTCTTCCATCTGGACTATAAAAGTGTTTTATTTATGAGATTTCTAGGAAAGAAATACGTAGTTTCAGGAATGGAGGGTTCCTTCCCTTTCTTAACCAGGTAGGATAACTTCTGGGAGCTGCTAAGGCATTTGTAAACTGTCAGGGTGCTGGTAGGAGTTCCTTTTAATATGCTAATACATTATAAGGAGGGTATAGTGAGCAGTGAGGGGAAGCTGAGGTCATTTTTCAGGGCCATCTGTGTTCTAGCTTGCTTCACCTGATTTCTCTGCTGATCCCCATTTTGTCAGAGACCTTCACTGGGTCTCATGACACCTTGTTGAGCAAGGCCTGCCCCTTCCCTATCTCACAAAGGTACTCACACCCATTAGTTATGTAAAGGGAATGAGTCCCCCTGGTATAATGCTACCATGTTTTGCCAGAAGTTGAGATCCAGCCATGGTGTCCAAACTGACCTAGGGAAAGGGAAGCAAGGACACCTCAAAATGTTCACGATCCTCAAAGGAAAAAGCATACATTAGGAGGAAATCTTAATTGGAGGGGATGTGGTGAGGACAGGAGGACAAAATATAATGTGGAACTAAAGAGAAGAATACAAGGTTCCTATATTACAGGTGAGAATTTATTTAAAGAGCCACAGGGAGGGAATGACAAAGGGAAGAAGAAAGAGACACCCTTCCTGCTGGTCACCCCACTGTCTATGAGAGACTAGGAGGGGATCCGAAACTGGCAGGAAGTCAAGGGGTGACACTCAGCTGGCACATGGGAAATCCAACTTACAACTCCCTGACTTGAACTTCCCATTTAGAATGTGGACATGGAAGATGGAGTTGCAGTTGTCTTGAGATTTCATATATACACTAAAAAAAAAAAAATTCTAGTTGGTGGTATGTAAGTGGTCTAGGTGGTGGGTACATAATGTTGCATAACTAAAGTATTTTCCAATTTTTTTAAATCGTTGTTTAAAATAGTTGTTTTTGTGGGGCTAAAACACTGTTATATGAAATATACCCATCCATTGTAAAACATTTCACAAGTCTAAGAATAATAACACATGGGAAAAAAGTCTGATGATACATAATCACAAAAGCACAGGGTTTGTAGATTGCCTCAAATAGCACAACAATAAGCAGAGAGACCTAACATTTTTGTGCTTTCTTGAAAGTTTTTCATATTTTAGAGTTTGAGTTTTCTTAGAGATGCATATCCTTGGCTCATTACCCACTGCTGTCTTTATGTGAAGCATCTTCCTACAAACATTTCTAAAGAGTGGGTGAGTTTCCTTCATGGTTTATTTGAAAATCTGATACAAGTATGGACAAAACAATTGAGCCAAAAACAAAATAATAAGAATATGCACATTACAACATCTAGTCTAAACTAGAAACAGGTTGGAAAAGATGAACTGAAAAATGCCCATGGATTCAATTTCTTTTGTGATTCATTTGTTGATTTTAAGTTGGAAAGAATTTTTTTTTTAATTTACCAGTCAAAATCTCAGTATTTTTTATTACTTGTTTAGACTACAAAGTAACATATGTTTATTGTATAAACTTTGGAACAAAACTGAGGAAAACATTAAAATCTTTCATAATATTTTTTACTCAGGTAATCATAATTAATCCTTTGACATGTGTATTCATTATATTTTCATAGACATATTTATGTAAATGTAAAAAAGTTGGAATTATACTATGCACATTGTTTTGTAAACTAACCTTTCATTATAATAGTTTTCAACACTTGTCCAAATTATTGCTCCTGTAAATTATGAACTTTTGATGGCTGCATAGAATTGCATCATAGCTATACTATAAGTTATTCAATCCATAGTTCATTTTTGGCCATTTAAATTGTTTTTGAGGCCAGCCATAGTGGCTCAAGCCTATAATCCTAGCACTCTGGGCAGCCCAGGCAGGTGGATTACCTGAGTTCACTGGTTCAAGATCAGCCCGAGCAAGAGCAAGACCCCCGTCTCTAAAAATAGTCGGGTGTTCTGACATGTGCCTGTAGTCCCAGCTACTTTGGAGGCTGAAGCAAAAGAATCACTTCAGCCCAAGTTTTTGAGGTTGCTGTGAGCTCTGATGCCAGTGCACTCTCCCAAGCACGACAAAGTGAGACTCTGTCTCAAAAAATAAAATAAAATAAAATAATAAATTGTTTTCGATTGTGGTACTGTTGCAATAGGCATCTTTGACATAATTTTGAGAATATATCAGTTTATTTCTTTAGACTAAGCACATAGAAGGAGAATTATGAAGGATATAAACATTGTTAAGTCATATAACATATATTGCTAACTTATTTCATTAAGGTTATGCCAATTTGCCTTCCCACAAGCAGTATATAATAAGCCTACACTGATTAGAAACAAAATCTACCATTAAGCTACATAATAATTTCTGCTTCTGGGCAGAAACAAATAAGAAGAAAGCAAGAATAACAAGTTATAATAATTAAATGAAGAAAGCAAAAACATAGCTTTTCTTAAATCAGTGAGCATATTAAACTGATATATTTATACACAGGTTTAATAAGTTGATTCTAATGCTCTCTAAGCCTTTTTTAAAAATTTTAACCTAGCTCTTTTTAAAAAGTCATAGAGAATAATTAGGACAGGCTGTGGAGTGAGAGAATAGCAAGTTCAAGTCTTAACTCTCCGATTTGAAAATTGGGCAAATTACTTGAACTCTGCAAAGTTAGGCTTACTATGTAAAATGAGGAAAAAGTACATTCTCAGAATTTGGGGAGAGAAGGCAGGAGATGACAATTGAAAGTTGCATAGCACAGAGCTTGGTTCTTGGTGGGGCTTCCTTCCAAGCTTCCATCCACTTTGAACATGTTCCATTCATATTTTGAAAAAATACAATGAGAATATCCTAGTTAATTGTTGAAATGAATCCAAAAACTGTTGGATCTATTCTTCTTTTGTTTTTTTTCTTTTAGCAGGAAATATTAAAAGGTAGGCCATAAACCCTGATATAAATATTCAAGAAAAAAGGTTTATTTGGTCAATGTTTTAAAATGAAAATTACCATGAGGTGGGCACAGTGGCTCACACCTACAATCCTAGTACTATGGGAGGTCAAGGCAGGAGGATCACTTGAGCTCAGGAGGTGATACCAGCCTGAGCAAGAAAGAGACTCCATCTCTACTAAAAATAGAAAAATTAGCTGGGGGTTGTGGTGGGTACCTGTAGTCCCATCTACTCAGAAGGCTGAGGCAGGAGGATTGCTTGAACCCTGAAGTTTGAGGTTGCTGTGAGCTAAGCTGAACCATGGCCCTCGAGCCTGGGCAACAGAGAGAGACTGTGTCTCCAAAGAAAGAAAGAAGGAAGGGAAGGAGAGAGGGGCAGAAGAAAGACAAAAAAAAAAAAAAAAAAAAGCAGTGTGAAAAGTTTTGAAGATTAAAAAACAATTAAAACTACCAATTTGAACTAGGAAAAGGCATGATCCCATCCAGCAAATACTGTTTTGGCTAAAGCCTTGTTCGTCTTTTTCCATTTTGTCTCTGCGGTTACCAAGGCCTTCTCCTCAAGGGATCTATCTCCTAAAACAGCCATTTTTAGTCTCTTTGTTGTCTTTATTTTCATACTTTTTCCCAGATCTTCTTTGAGGACGAATCTTTCCCATAAAACCTTTGCATCCTGATTTCTTGCCTTCTGCTTCATTTGTGTTTTAAATTCCATCAGGCAGTCAGGGTGGGGGGCCAGAAAGCTCATAATGAGAGACAGTGAAGGATAAAGTGGTAGATACTTTCCTAATACACTGATGAATAGCTAACATAATTGACTCAAACATACGAACAAAAGAAAGCCATGAGAACCAAAAACGTGTGGGCATTGAAATATGTCACAGACAGAGGGGATTAACGAAATGAGTCATAGTACCAAACTGTCGGAATATTAGAATATGATGGAAAGGGGCAAATAGTTGAATTTCTCTCCTTTTACTCCAGGAACTTCATATTTTTTCACTGTGCATGAATTAAGCTTTAATATTTTTAAAATCCTAACACAGGATATGAGTGTATGTGTTGACTCACGTCATCTTGTCAGCATTTGACAGTCTCTGCAAAATTACCCTGGGGAATCACCATCCCTTCCAAGAAAGGTACAAACTGATCAAATGTTCAGTCTGGCCTAACAGCACACACATGAGGACATTTCAGGGGAGGATCCTGAGTTCTTTGTCCTTTAGGTTTATATAAAGTTAAGGGATTGTTTTCAAGGAAATTATTAGGCTTTATCAATATTGATGAAGTTTGTCACAGTACAGTAATACAGAAAAAAAAAAAAACAGGATACAAAATTTATTCTGTATGGTTATATTAGGAAATAGGTGCAGTTACCATATCATTTTCCTATTCAAGTCCACTTTCAGTTTACAATACAAATCAGATCAGTTACTTGCCAAACCTCAGGTGAACTTTGTAGGTAAAGATGGAAACCACACAAGGTCCGTGGACCCAGTATTGTAACCCTACATTACCAACACACACAGATCGTCCATGATAAAATCTGCTTGCATGTTTTTTTTTTCTTTTCAATTATCAACAATAATTCAATGCTAGAAGTTTTTCAAAGGTAAAAAGGTATATAAAGTATTAAAGTCAAGACAATATTCACTAAGCTAATCACCTATTCCAAATATTTAATCTTGAAGAGAAAACACAGTTTTATATCTGTACAGGGCAGAAACTATTGGTAGCCTAAGAGCCATTACTCTCTTTTTTTCCTAAAAAAATCCTGGTTTTAGTTCTTGTGTAGGAAAAATGTGTTTAGAGAAGGCGAGAACTTCCCTAGACTCATTATTGTTCAAAATGAATCATGCCAATTCCATTTCTTTTAGCCAGTGATTATTTGGGGGTGCACATCTGAGCTAGTTCCAGCCAATAAAACATAAGAGTAAAAGGGGGCTTCTGAAAAGTGTTTCCTGGCCTCATAAAAAGAGATACTGAAGGATAAACTCCCGACCTGTCTCTGGATGCTGTTGAGTAAGAAAGTGACACCTGGAGCTGCAAAAGCCACCTTGCAGTCACAGGAAGAGAGACCTGAGGACAAAAGTCATAAAGCCACGCATGGCAGGATGCAAAGGCAAAATCCCAGGTCTGTTGAAACATCCTCGGAATATTGAATGAATCTTGAAATTCCTCATCTTCAGATGTCTTCATTAGTGATACAATGCATTTGTTTGTTTTGTTACTGAAGCTATTCTGTTACCTTCAGCTGAGATCCTCATAAATACTATAAAGGGATAGACATCAGACTTACTTCCAGAAGACTCCACACCTCTGTAGGCTCTAACCTAATCCCATTCTATGCCAGCGTTTATTCATTATGTTCTTTGCTCTCTTCCACAACACCTTGGCGGAAGGAATCACCCCACTACACGTGTTTCTGTATAATTTAGCTGCTATCATTATTATCATTACTGAATGTTGCACATGTACCCTGTGCTTTATGTGCTTCACAAGCATGATATCTTGAGGTGGATTGTACTATCTGTTCATGAATATTTGTTTTGTTTCTCACTTGTGCCAAACTCCTAGAAAGCAGAGTATCCTTCCCTGTCCATTGGCTACGCCAGTGAAATGTGAGCAGGCTAGATGTACCATCTCTCGGACAGAAGCTTCCAGTGCCCTTACATAGATTTGGTCTCTTTTAGTCTTCACTTCAACATGACACTAGAATGTCCCAACATGCTCTCTTAATTGACATGACTCTCAGAATGGAAGACACATGGATCCCAGCAAAGCCCAATCAAATTGAATGGAACCACAGATGAGCCACAGCCTTTACGTACCAAGAGCAAGAAACATAACTTGGGTATAGTAAGCCACTAAGACTTGGGGCATAAGCTAAAACAATGTCATTTAATATAAACCTAATAAGGGCAGGAAACCTATTATTAGTGTCCCATTTAATAACTTCAGTTATAGGACTCAGACCCTTCCCTGTAACATATTAGAGAACTGTTTCTCCCCCATTGATCTTAACATCTTAAGAACAAGAACTCCATGTTTTTCTTCTTTCTTTCTCCAATACTTGGCACATTGTCCACGTGATGAATTACGTTGTTGAAAAGAGGAGTCATAATTCTAGAGCATATCCCCAATTCTAACACATTTTCATGATGCTTAACGTTTACACACCCTGATAGCAATAGTTTGGATGATTCACTATTTCCTCCCCAAGGTCCCTTTATTTTAAATACAAAATGAATCCCTTGTACTTTTAAAAAATAAAGTAAATAATCTGTAGTGCAGTCCTATGTCTTAACTTCATTGCAGTCCATGCCGTGAAAAACACCCAAAACCTAAATCTAGATAAAAAGCTCCTTATCAATAATAAAATATATTTTAAAAAATTTTTTGGCCCACTTGTTTCAGAGATCCATAAAAAGAGAGATTGAACAAAAGAAACTACTCTGCACATTATTTTCAAGAATTGACAATTGCTTGAATTCAATAAAAACCAGTTTGAAAAGATGCCTGATATTTTGGAAGCTGAATTTACAAAGCCTAATGATCAATTGGAGGAATTATGAATGTATAGAGGATGTATTAGTTAAGGTTTTGCAGTAAAGCAACCAATAGGAGATAGACAGATAGGTAAACAGACATAAACAGGTACTTAGAGATTGCAAAGAATTGGATCACACAATTGTGTAGGCTGAGAAGTCTCAACATCAATAGCTAGAAAACTGGAGACAGGAGAATAGATGTGTAGTTCTCATCCAAGTCCAAAGGCCTGAGAACAGGAGGGTTCCTGGTGTAAGTTTTAGCCTGAGAGACGGCAGGCCCAAGACACAAGAAGAGCTGAAGCTTCAGTTTAAGTTCAAAGGCCAGAAAAGACCAATGTTCTAGCTGAAACAGTCTGGCAGGAGTTCCCTCTTCCTCAGCCTTTTTCTTCTATGTAGGTCTTCTGTTGATTAAATGAGGCCCACCCACATTAATCAGGGCAATTTAGTATTGCACTATTTCATATTGATTCAAATGTTAATCTCATCCAGGCACCCCTTCATCACACACCCACAACAAAGTATGACAAATGTCCAGGCCCCTGTGGCCCAGTCATTTTGACACATAAAATTAACCATCACAGAAGATCCCTTCCTGTAACAAATACGCACTCAATGTGTTGAATGCCTACTTTATGCTCGGGATTAATCTTTCTTTCAACATCCCTATAGCTACTAAATCTTACTTTCATCAAAGCATTTTAAACCAATAAGTATAATCTTAGAATTTATACTTTCCAATTGAGGTGTTTTTTTTGGCTAGGGCTGGGTTTGAACCTGCCACCTCTGGCATATGTGGCCGGCACCCTTCTCCTTTGAGCCACAGGTGCTGCCCCCAATTGAGTTTTTTATACAGATGAGAAAAATAAGGCTCAGAGGAATTATTAGACAGCTTGCTCTAAGCAACATAGTTTTCCTGGTAAAAGTAGAGGAAAGACTAGAGCTGAGGTCAAGAGCAAAAGCTCTATCTTACTGCACAGTTCCAATTCTCCTTCAAAGATTTTGATTGTAAATCCCAATCCCAGAAGGAAAAAGAAATTAATAGATACACATACATACATAAGCCTTGTGGAGTGTTAATCTTGTTATAGATACATATACACAAGTACTTATCAACATGGGGAGAGATAAAAGCTTTATTATCGCTTCCAAGCAGTAGTAAAACACATTTTAAACATAAAAGACAAGATTCCTATGAATAAAAATGCATCCTTTCTAGTTCTTTTGTCCATTAGAGAAAAATATAATAAAACAACCAATTTCTCTTCCTGAATGAATCATTGAAGAAGTTTAATTTTTCTTGCTCACATCCAAGTAGCCCAATGCTGTTCATCTAAAAGGGAGGGCAAAGGGTATTAAATGCATCAGCATATAAATGGCTTTTCTAGGATGTGAAGATAGATCACAGCAAAAGATGTCCATGATTTCAAATGTTAGTACTTATCAAGGAAAAATAAATAAAGTCAAGTTTTTCACATTATCATTACAGACTGTTTCACCGAACTACTTTTGATATTATCATATTCTGTTTTATTATTTTCCCCCGAGAGAAACTAAATATAAAATAGGATGTATAACTCAATAGTCTTCAGAATCTTAGCACATATCTTCTCTCATTGTTTACTAAATATCATTGATTACTAAATATCATTAGTAATTGATCCATACCAATTGAACACAAGTGGTACCAGCTCAGAATGAATTTCAGAATGGTTGTCACCTTGTTTTCATTCCACAAGAAATGCAATGTAATCATGAAGAAATATCATACTAAAGATAAATGCTAGCAAATGCTTCTATACTTCAATTTTCTATGCTTTAATTACCTAGACAGTATCAGACTTTCATTTTATTATCTCTATGAGCTGCTAACAAAAAAAAGAAGGTTACCAATCAAAAATCTCTCCTTTACATTGACCAAAGGTCAACTGCTTATTTATTCATTCACCCAATTATTTAACAAGCAACTATTGTTAGGCTAACAAAAGCCAGATGCTGAGTTTGGTACCAGGAGATATTTTGTAGGCTGACCTCACAAAAGGTAATGCGTAGTTGGTTATGAGTTGAAAATTATATAAATAAGCTATGGCTTCCATCTTAAAGGAGGGTATAGCATATGAGGAGGTCTAAGCAGTGTAGTTCAGACATGTTACAATCTATGGAAGCAAGGTGAGCAGACAATATCCTGTCTGACAAAGCTTCAGATGACTGTTCAGAGGAGGTGACATTTGAAGCCCATCTTTTTTTTTTTTAACTTATTTTTTATTTCAAATAAATATGGGGGTACAAATGTTTAGGTTATATTGTTCTCACTTCCAGGGTAAAGTTCCATTTGTAAAACACACCCAGGGGGTGTTTTATACACCCTCACAATGTGCACATTAGGTGAGATCCCACCTCATGCCCTCCCTCCTTCTGTCAATCATCTTCCCCCCTCCCACTTCCCTTTACCCCCATTCTAGACTATATTTGTGTTTTATCATTCATATAAGTGTGTAATTGTTTATATATTGATTTCATATTAGGATGGAGCACAATTGATATTTATTTTTCTTTTCTTGCAATACTTTACTAAGAAGACTATATTTCAACTCCATCTGGGTAAAATGTAAAAGCTGTGGGCGGTGCCTGTGGCTCAGTGAGTAGGGTGCTGGCCCCACATGCCAAGGGTGGCGGGTTCAAACCCAGCCCCTGCCAAACTGCAACAAAAAAATAGCTGGGCCTTATGGCGGGCACCTGTAGTCCCAGCTGCTTGGGAGGCTGAGGCAAGAGAATCACGTAAGCCCAAGAGTTAGAGGTTGCAGTGAGCCGTGTGACGTCATGGCACTCTACCCGAAGGCGGTACAGTGAGACTCTGTCTCTACAAAAAAAAAAAAAAAAAAATGTAAAAGCTGTAAAGTCTCCATCTTTTTGATGGCTGAACAGTATTCCATGGGACACATATACCACAGTTTGTTGATCCATTAAGGGGTTGATGGGCCCTTCAGTTGCTTCCACAACTTGGCAATTATGAATTGAGCCACAATAAATATTCTGGTGCAAATGTCTTTATGGTAAAATAATTTTTGTTCTTCTAAGTAGATATCTAGTAATGGGATTGCAGAATCAAATGGAGGGTCTACTTTTAGATCTTTGAGGATTCTCCATAATTCTCTCCAAAAAGGCTACATTAGTTAGTTTGCAATCCCACCAGCAGTGTAGAAATATTCTCTTCTCTCCATATCCACACCAGCATCGGTTGTTTTGTGACTTTGTGATGTGGGCTGATAACTAAAATCTACAGAGAACTCAAATTAAACAATAAGAAAAGTGCAAACTGCCCCCTCTATAGGTGAGCAAAAGATTTAAACAGAAATGTCTCTGAGGATGACAGACAAATGGTCAAAAAATATGAAAGAATGTTCATTATCTTTAATTATCAGAGAAATGAAGCCCATCTTTATCAGCACTAAAGAGGGATAAGGTTATTACTGAGAGTGTGAAAAGTATTTAAAGGTATAAAGGTATAAAATACCAGCAATCTGTATGCTGTTTTATGTATTTATATATACTCATTCAGCAATGGGATTAACACTGAAAGTTTTTATTGTGCAGTGTGACAAGATGAATTATAATTTTGAAAACATAAAAGAAGGAGGAATTAAAGAGAGACCTGGGTCAATGATAATAGTTAGGCAACTATTATAATAATCCAGGAGAGAAATGAGGAGCATCTGAAATAAACAATGGAAATGAAAGGGCGGGATCCCAACATACAGCTGATCCTCATTACCTGCAAGGCCCATATTTGCAAATTTGCTTATTTATTACAATCTGTTTATAACATCAAAATCAATGCTCATGGCATGCTTACAGTCATATGCAGACATGCACAAAGTGGTGAAAAACTGAGTAGCCAAATGTGCACATTTCCCATTAGGTGAGGTGTTCATGAGGCTCTTCTGTGGTAATCTGGAAGCTTTAGGTAAAATTAATGTATTCTTTTATCAATGCTACCTAGAAAATGTGGTTTAAAATACTACTTTAATTCTAATTCTAAGAGTTTTTTTTTATTATTATTATTTTTTATTATTTTTTTTTTTTGCAGTTTCTGGCCAGGGCTGGGTTTAAACCCACCACCTCTGGCATATGGGGCCAATGCCCTACTCCTTTGAGCCACAGGTGCTGCCCTAATTCTAAAAGTTTTTAAATTGCTACATATATATCTGAAGGTTAAATTTCTATTTATCATTCATTCCTTCAGCAAATTTTACTGAGCACTTATGTGTTAGGTGTGATTCTGGATGCCAGAGACAAAGCAATGAGCAACAGACACACCCAGGGGAAGGTCATAGTCTAGAATACCATCTCTGCCAAGAAAAAGAAATGTCTTTATTCAAGTATAATGTAAGCCAGAGGATGATATACAAAAATTAGAAAATTAACAGAGAATGAAATAAAAAATTTTTTAAAAGCATCCCCAAATCATAGTAGGGATAAGAATTGACTCTCCAAAAATCAGAGTAAAGGATGACAAGAATGATCTTACTCCAAGAAAAGAAAATAACATTTGAAGGACAGTTCTGGAAGTTTGTGGTAGACGAAATGGTACAAAACATGGGATTCTACTTGCACATTTAAAAATTATAAATTAGAATCCTCCACCTGGTGCATAAGCCTTTTGAACTATCAACTAAATGCTATATTTCTTTGGAAATCTCTAATAATCCTAACATAGAGATGAATTCATCTAATTGATTATCTTATGGGCATCCTTATGTGTTCCCCGAGGATAGCTAAATAAGAAAACTTGTGATGGTTCTTCAGAATCAGAGAGATTTAGCCATCCTAGAGTGGTATGGCCCTAGGGTTAAACTTTAGTGTGAACATGAAAATGCATCTTCAGTCTTCAAACTGAGTGACAGTTGAGCATAAATACATCAAGACTGACAGAACTGTTAATGAAATTTATAACATGGTTGAGCACCTAGAAATACATTATTAATCATATAATGCCATTAGGCAATTATTTAAATGCATAATGATGGTAACTGAGTTGCAGAAATTTATACACACACCTTATTGACCTATATGTATATAATTTAATATACAAATAATTTTATTTTGATGGATTTCATTTTAATCTTGGAAATCCCTGAAGTAATTAATATAATACACTCTGAGTAATGGTATGTTAAGCAAGTTGCTATTATACACAATCCTGCAAAATTTATGTTTAGCTGACTAGAAAAATGTTTGATTATCTTATGTTTATCAATCTTTAAATAATTAATGTATTGTGAATTCTTCTTATCCATTTACTAGTGCAAATTCCTGAATGACCTCTGACAATTGCTTTACTTACCGACTGTGTAGTATATGCTTGGAAGATAAATATCAAATTTAAATTTAATATTTATATGACCGTCTCCTAATTAATCTGAATTAGTAAGATTTGATGTCATTCCTACTTAGGTGCTCATTGGCAGGCTCAAATTTTTCTATGTATACAAGATACTACTGGATGAATAATTAACTTTCTTACTAGTCAGTATGAATAATATTACTCATTTAAGATCCTGCACTATTTTGATTTCCTTCTCCATAAAAATAGACTATCCAAATTACTTACCTCAGAAAAACAGTTGTCAAAATATTTCAAAAGCATTAAGCTAGATTTTTAACTCTGTAGAGACAGCTGTTAATTTATTCATACGCTGATACCGAAATATTGATGCTACCATTTGCCTTTTGAAGTGTCTGCCAGGAAAACAAAAGTCAAACCCAGAATGAAAATCCACTGTTTCATTTATGAATAAATGATGTGAATGAGAATTTAGGTGTAAGTTAAAAGAAGAGAGTTTTAAAAAATTCTGAACATCGACCTAGTCAAAAGCAAGACAGCTAGATATTTGTGACAGAGACAAGTGACAAGTCATTTCAAAAACAAGTCATTTCAAAAATCAATGAATTGATAAGACTAGGGCTATGGTCTGAATGTTTGCATCCCTCCCCCACCCCCAAATCATACGTTGAAACCTAATCACCAAAGCAATGGTATTAACAGGGGGTCTTTGGAAGGTTATTGAATCCTGAGGACTCCACCCACCTGAATGGGATTAATGCAATTATACTAGAGGCCCCTGAGGGGGGCTCTTCCCCTCCTACCAAGAAAAGATGCTGAAACAAGAAGCTGCCATCCATGAGGAAGGGGCCCTCATCACACAGCAAAAAATGTTGGCACCTTGATCTTACACTATCCAGCCTCCACAACTGTGATTAACAAATTATTTTGTTTATAAATTACAGTCTCAAGTATTCTGTGATTGCAACTTGCAGGGACTATAAAAATGGCTACAGCAGAATGGCCAACATGAAAAGACAGGAAACTACAAAACTGATGAGGCTGGCGAGAAAGTGGAACAATCAGAACTCATAGGTACTGTTGGTGGTGCATAAACTGATACGACCATGTTAGGAAAACTGCCAAATACACGTACTGGCTTATGCAATTCTACTCCCTGGTATAAACTCCATAGGAATGCATCCATCCATTCAACAAAAAAATCATGCACCACAAAATTCACAGAAATACACTTCCTAATTGCCCCCAAACTATACATTCCCAAGATGCCCATCAACAGAGGAGTAGATAAATAAATTGCTGGATAGTCACAGAATGAAATACTATACAACTATGAGAACGGACAGTCGTCAACTACAGGCAAAGATGTGAGTAACTCTTATGAACAAAATGGTAGAGTGAAAGAAGCCAGTTACAAAAGAGTATACACTGTATTATTCTAATTATATCTAGTAAAAATGAAAACAAATAACAGGAAAATCTAATCCTATGTTGTTAGACGTCAGGATGGTGGTTGCCCATAACAGGTAGGTAATAATTGGAAAGGGTAACATAGGGGGGTTTCTAGCACACAGGCAATGTCCTGTTTCTTGACCTGAGTGTCAGTTGCAAAGGTAAATTCAGTCTGTGAAAATCCATCAAGCTATATAATTATTATCTGTGTACTTTTTAAAATGGCATTATTTTTAGAGCAGTTTTAGGCTCACATCAAAATTGAGTACAAGGTATGGAAACTTCACATAAACACCCTAGCCCCACATGTGTACAGCCCCGCCCCCAATCATTAATATCAACTGCCAGAGTAGCAGAGTAGGGTATATGTTACAACCAATGAATATGAATATATATATATATACATCATTGTCACCCAAAACTCACAGTTTACATTAGGGAGTTTTTATGTATTCTGTGTTTAGAGAAATGTACAATGAATGTGTTCACCATTTTAGTATCCTGCAGGACAGTTTCACTGCCCTAAAAATCTACCAAGCTCTGCTTATTCATCTGTCATTTCTCCTAACCCCCAGAAACCACTGCTCTTTTTACTGCCTTTTCCAAAACATCACATAGTTGGAATCAGACAGTATATAGTAGTCTTTTCAGATTGTCTTTTTGCCCTTAGTAGCATGTGTTTAAGATTCCTCCATGTCTTTTCATAGCTTAATAGCTGATCTCTTTTTACCACTGAGTAATATTCTATTGTCTGCATGTGCCACAGTTTATGGGCTCACCTACTAATGGGCATTTTGGTTGTTTTCAAGTTTTGACAATTGAGAAGAAAGTTGCTAAAAATATCAACAAGTAGGAATTTGTACGGGCATAAGTTTTCAACTCCTTTTGGTAAGTACCAAGGAGTGTAATTGATGGACTATACGATAAGAGTGTTGTTAGTTTTGTAAGAAATTGCCAAACCGTCTTCCAAAATGGCCACACAATTTTGCCTTCCCACCAGCAACAAATGGGACTTCCTGTTGCTCCACATCCTCACCAGCATTTGGGGTTGTCTGATTCCTGGATTTAGGACAATCAAATAGGTGTGTGATGGTAATCTCATTGGTGTTTTAATTTGTGTTTCTTTGGTGACATATGATGTGGAGCATCTTTTCATATGCTTATTTGCCATTTAAATATCTTCTTTGGTAAGGTGTCTGTTTTTTTGAGACAGAATCTGACTTTATCACCCTGGGTAGAGTGCCATAATAACACAGCTCACAGCAACCTCAAACTCCTGGGTTTGAGCAATCCTCTTACCTCGGCCTCTCAAACAGTTGGGACTACAGCTTCCTGCCGTAAGATTTGGCTACTTTTTTTTTTTTTTCTTTTTTTTTTAGTAGAGATGAGGTCTCACTCTTCCTCAGGCTGGTCTCCAACTCCTCAGCTCAGGCAATCCACTTGCCTTGGCCTCCCAAGTACTACTATTATAGGCATGAACTACCACACCCAATTGAGGCCCATTTTTAAATTGAGTTTTTTGTTATTGTTGAGTTTTAAGAGTTCTCATATATTGTGGATAACAGTCCTTTATCAGATACAACTTTTCAAATATTTTCTCCACCTTTGTAGCTGTCTACTCATTCTCTTCAATCTGTGTGCTTTCCAGTGTTTGCATTATATCCTTTATTTTGTATTTAGCTATTTACCTTCCTTACTGTGATGAATAGACATAACAAAATTTTTCCATTTTAACCATTTTTAAATGCAAAGTTTGATGACATTAAGTATTTCCACATTATTGTGCAGCCATCGCCACTTTCCATCCCCAGAACTCTTTCACCATCCCAAACTGAAAATCTCAAAGTAGACAGAAACTAACTGGCCACGATCCTTCAAATCCTCAAAGATTCTCATTGAGCTTTTGTTCCCCAGGCAAAATAGTTCTAATGCTTTTCATCCCGTCTCCCCAAATAATCGAATTTTGTTTAGAATTTATAAGAAATGTCAAGACTTATTAACGTTTCATCTGAGGCTATTCAGTATCAGCTCTGATCTGTAATTGTTAAGTGCATTTGTTAATGTCAAACATAAATGCAAAATTGGTTTTATTAGCTCAGTGCACATTAAACTAAAATAATTCAGACTGATATTTATTATAATATGAGAAGACATAGCTATCTTACCCAGACTTCAAAGACTATCTGACCACAGCCTTTCAATTTTATAGACTGAATTGTAGAGAGAGAGATACGAAATTAGGTAAATTTAGATTATTTCTGGAGAAAATATAAAACACAGCTGCTAAAATTATTAGAAATAACTATTGTGAATAATATTCATGTGCCACTTACTGTATTTTGGAGGTTACTTCATTTTCTAATAGATTTATTGACATATAACTTACATACCATATAGTTAACCAGATTAAAATATATAATTTCATAGATTTGAATGTACTTACAGAGTTGTACAATTATCACCTGCCTCCCCTCCCTAGGCAACCATCAATCTACTTTCTGTCTCTGTAGATAGCCTATTCCGAACATTTCATATAAATGAGATCATAAAACGTGTGGTCTTTTGTGACTGGCTTCTTTTACCTAGAATGCTGAGCTTTTTTAATTTTATTTTTATTTTTATTTTTGAGAAACTTTTCTTTTCAATGAGGTTTAGATGTTTTGTATTTTTTTTTTTTTTAATTGAGACAGAGTCTCACCATGTCACCCTTGCGAGAGTGCTGTGACATCAAAGCTAACAGCAACCTCTAACTCTTGGGCTTAAGCAAATCTCTTCCCTCATTTTCTTATTTTTTTTTTTTAATTTTTACATATACATGTGTTAATTAGAATGCTGTTTTTGAAGTTCATCCATGTTGTAGCAAATAGCAGTAATTCATTACTTTTTAATGTAGAATGATACTGCCTTGTATAGCTGAAACCTTGGTTTTTGGTTTTGTTTTGTTTTTGTTTTTGTTTTTTCTGAGACGGAGTCTCACTCTGTTGCCCAAGCTGGAGTGCCATGGCTTCATTCTAGCTCATAGCA
Organism: Loris lydekkerianus; assembly: GCA_963574355.1. Lineage (NCBI taxonomy): Eukaryota > Metazoa > Chordata > Mammalia > Primates > Lorisidae > Loris > Loris lydekkerianus. The sequence continues at coordinate 28,686 of CAUYPK010064892.1, forward strand.
ACTTCAAACTCCTGGGTTAAAGTGATCCTCCTGCCTCAGCCTCCTGAGTAGCTGGGACTATAGGTGCCTGTCACAATGCCACGCTGATGCTTTTATATTTTTAGTAGGAATAGGGTCTCATTCTTGCTCAGGCTGGTCTCGAACACCTGATCTCAAGGGATCCCTCTGCCTCGGCCTTCTAGAGTGCTAGGATTATAGGGACAAGCCACCATGCCCAGGCCTATTTTGTTTCCCCATTTATCAATTGATAAGCATTTGCGTTATTTCCCCTTTTGGCTATTATGAATAATCCTGCTATAAACATTTGTATACAAGTTTTTGTGTGAACTAGGCTTTCATTTCTCTTGGGTAGATGTCGAGGAGTAGAATTGCTGGGTCATATAGTCACAGCTACAATTTTATAATCCCAGCAACGATGTACAAAAGTTCTAATGTCTCCTCTCTTTTCTAACAATTGTATCTGTCTTTCAGATAGCCATTCAGTGGGTTTATACCACTTTATAATGGTATCTCACTATGGTTTTGATGTGTATTTCACTAATGATACTGAGCAGCATTTTATGTGTTGACACACCATTTTTATATTTCTTTGGAGAACTGCCCATTTAAATCATTTGCCCATTTTTTAATTGGGCTGCTTGCTTCACTACTAAGTTTTAAGAGTTTCTCATATAATTTAGATTCAAGTTCTTTGTCACATCTATGATGAGCAAATATTTTCTCTTATTCTGTGGATTTTCTTTTCACTTTCTTGATAGTGTCTTCTGAAGCATAAAAGTCTTTAATTCTGATGAAGTTCAATTTACCAATATATGATTTTATCACCTTTTTTAATGTCATTTCTAAGAAATAATTGCCTAACCATGGAGATTTAACCCTACTTTAGTTTTAGGTCTTAAATTTAGGTTTGCAATTCACTTTGAGTTCATTTTTGTGTATGTTACATAGGATTCCAAACTCATCTCATTGCATATGAACTTCCAGCCGTACCAGCACCACTTGGTGAAAGACTGTATATTCTTCTGCTGAATTGAATTGGCCCCTTTCTCACAAATCAATTGACCAAATATATTAGGGTTTATTTCTAAATTATTATTTTTTTTTTAATTAAATCATAGCTATGTACAATGGTATGATCATGGGGCATCATACATTAGTTTCACAGACCGGTCGACACGTTTATATCACACTGGTTAACATAGCCTTCCTGGCAATTTCACAGTCATTGTGTTGAGACATTTACATTCTACATTTACTAAGTTTCACATATATACAGCCTTAAAGAAAGATGGAGACTTTACCTCTTTTGTGTTTACATGGATGGATCTGGAACATATTCTTCTTAGTAAAGTATCCCAACATTTTCTACTAGAATTCTTATACCTTCATGCTTTAGGTTGAGTTTGTTATTCATTGTGAATTAATATTTGTGAGTGGTGAGAGGTTTGATTTCTATTTCCAGCTTTTACACATGTCTGTCCTGTTTGTCAGCACCATTCGTTTAACAGAGATTCTTTCCCCCAGTGTATGTTTTTGTTTGCTTCATCAAAAATCAAATGAGGATGGCTTCATATCAAAATTCTTGGTTCTGATACATGGTCTGTCTCCATATTTATGTCAGTACCATGGTGTTAAATTATGATAGTTTTCTAGTATGACTTAACTTATAAAGTGATGCCTCCATATTTGGTCACATTAGCTATTTGGGCTATTTTCTGATTCTATACTAAGCTAGAACTATTTTTTCTAGATGTGCAAAAATGTCTTGTTATTTTAATAGGGATTGTGTTGTTTTGAAAATGTTAATTCTGTCATCCCATGAGCATAATATTTCTACATCTGTTTATATCTGTATTATATTTTCTCAGTGTTTTGTAATTGTCCTTATTAGATGTCTTACATTTCATAATATTTGGAGACTTCAACCCACTTTCAGACCTGGACAGGCCTTCCAATTAGAAAATAAACAAGGAAACAATGCACATAAATATAACTCCAGAAGAAAAGGCCTAAAAGAGATTTATGAAATATTCTACCCCCAAAATTCTAAATATATGTTTTTATCATCTGATTATGTATTATTCTCTGAGATTAGATTGTTTAATTCCACATTTCATAAGGAATAAATTTGCATATCTCTGGAAGATAAATTCTTTTGTCCAAATTTCTTCTGTGTGAATGTTGTTTTCTCTTTTCTTCTTGGGTTCTTTTCATCATCAGCTAAAGCATGTATAAGGGAGTCCAGGAGAGAATTTGTCCTGAACCATTTATCTGTTATATTTGCAGTGCTCCTTACACAGCTTCATATAAAATATAAAACGTTGACATTTTTATGACATTTTACAAAGTTGTATACCATAGCTCAACAAGTTTAACATTTCTAAGGTTTCAGAGCTAGTAATTATGGAAGCAGAATTGTTACTTTTATCTATCCATCTGTAGGTGTTCGCGCTATTTTACATTGGTTATTTGTATTTGGACCCCAACAAGTCTGTTTAAATAATATGAACTTAGTTTTAGTAAGCCATAATTTTCTTATTCTTAATGACAAGAGCTTCCAAATCACAGATCCATAGTGAGAAGGTGAAGAAACAATATGCATCAATAGTGAGCACAGTGCTTGGCAAAAAGGAAATTCACAAATTATTTTAACAATGATCATGAGGATGTTTTCCTACAGAATCAGCAACAACCAGTGGTTTATTAAAGCTCAGTGTGGGTGTGGGTGACAAGAGTTTGGTCTGCTTTTAGCAGTTACCTCTGTCTTGTTCCAGTTATCTTTTATTTCTGCCAGAAAGTTATGTGTCCTCTGAAAAGACATATCAACAGGGGGAATAGACTTTCTCAGAACTCAAATCTCTTCACTCACATGTCAGTTCACACAGAAATACTTTAAAAGCCCCACTAATTATCTCAAGTGATGTCTTATATATTAAGCAAAGTGTAAAAATAAATATACAACAAAGTTATTGATCAGCTTGGACTGTGTAATATTCACTTACTTTTTTGAGAATTACAATAGAAAGAAGAAAAGAAACATAAAAAATCAAATCACAGCTGTATGTATCTTTTCTTAAATCTTTTTCTTGGTACTGTGCTAACACAAAAGTCTATGAAAAAGCACAATAGGTAAAAGGAAGATCAAAGAATTTATGGTCTATAAATATTTTTGAGTTTATAAGTTTATAAAATATAAATATATTTACTCAATATAGCAAAACAGAAAAATATAGCTTCAATGAGCATAACTTTTTCATATTTGGATACATAAAGCAACAAGATACCTAGTATACTATATAAAAATATATTAGAAAACCATAGTTGTTCACCTAATAAAGTCATTTTAATTATTAATATAAGAACTAACTATAGAAGGTGAGGTGAATATTTTCCAGCTCCATATTCTTCTTAGTAAAGTATCTCGAGAATGGAAGAAAAAGCATCAAATGTACTCAGCCCTACTATGAAATTAATTTATGATTTTCACATGAAAGCTATAATCCAGTTATAACCTAAGAATAGGGGCAAGGGGGAATGGGAGGGAAGGGAGGGGGAAGGTGGGTAGAGGGAGGGTGATTGGTGGGATTACACCTGCGGTGCATCTTACAAGGGTATATGTGAAACTTAGTAAATGTAGAATGTAAATGTCTTAACACAATAATCTTAACACAAATGTCTTAACACAAATGTCTTAACACAGGAAGGCTATGTTAACCACTGTGATGAAAATGTGTCAAACGGTCTATAAAACCAGTGTATGGTGTCCCATGATCATATTAATGCACACAGCTATGATTTAATAAAAAAAAAAGTAATTGAGGTAAAATTGTAAAAAAATAAAAAATAAAGTAAATTATGTAATCTATGATTCTAATTTTACTGTGGAAGATTTTCGTTGCCCACACATATTGACTACTATCTCATGGAGAACATCTTTATGCAGATAGTATTTTTTTCTTTTTCAAAACAGGGGGATGGAGTATCAGAAATATGACTCCTGGAATGAAGTCAAGGATTTTTTTTTTTTCTTTTTTTGAAGCAGAGTCTCACTCTGTTATCCTAGGTAGAGTGCTGTGGTGCCAGAGCTCACAGTAACCTCAAACTCCTCGGCTCAAGTAATTCTCTTACCTTGAGTCTCCCAAGTAGCTCAAACCACAACACCCAGATAGTTTTTCATTTTTAGTAGAAACGGGGTCTTGCTCTTGCTCAGGCTGGTCTCAAGCTCCTAAATTCAAGCATCTCTGCCTTCCACAGTGCTGGGATTACAGGTATGAACCACCAAGCCCAGCCTCAACGATCTATTTTGTGGACACTGACGCATATTGCCTAATTGCTTTCCAAAACATTTATTCTAATTTAATATTGCCCCCAGAAACAAAAATGGTTCAATTCTCCACACTTATGGCAGCACTGGATAACCTCATTAATTTTGAAATTTCTTAGTTAACAGATAAAAGATATGACCTCAGTTTAGCTCACACTTCCTTCTTTACCGATAAAGCTAAACTTATTTTTATTTAATAGTTACATTTCCTCTTTATAAACTCAGTTTATGTCTTTTGTATGGATGAGTTTTGAGAGAGTATGAAACAATGAAAGTCTGTATTATTTTGAAAATTTGTGTTTGAGTCTATTAATATCACTAAAGTTTTCTTTCCTGTGTAAAATGCAACCTGGCAGGTTTTAGAACTCTGCTCTCTCTGTAATTATCAGACCAATATGGGTCTCTCAAATGTGGCGGCTGTTAGTGATTTCACCTTGCTCTCCTTTCAGAGGTCTGTCACACAGACTCACCACATTCTCAGCTTGCAGAACCCTCTGCAAGTGTTCTGTCTTCTTTCTGAAACCTTTTGAAGATGCTGAGGTGACAAGTACCATGACCACCACACATCTCCAACCTCACCAAGACGTCTTGTATCTCAGTAGTAAATGTTGCAATCAGCACTACAGCTGCCAAGCTATTCCTTGCCCAGACACATTAAATCAGCTGCATAACTCTAGAGGGGGCCCACATAAAATTTTATACTGCTCAGCACCACCCCATTCCAACCCCCAACGTGAGCTGCCTGACTCTACAACACAGTGTAGGATTTAATGGCTTATTCCATTCCTGCACTGTGCTCTGGGCTGTTACCTGCAATTGAGTTTCTATCAGGTTGAAGCTTTTCTCTGAGGACAGATTTACTGTTATTCACTAAGTTTCCAGATGGGATCACTATACTATTATACCCACAATCTGGCCTATTTCAGAGAACCCTTGATCAAGTGTGGGAGTGTGTGTGCATGTGTGCACGTGCGTGTGCGTGTGTGTATTGAATGGCTGGTGGGAAAGGAGGACTCACATGAAGAGAAACCAAGACCTGGGCTTCTTCCCACAGAATAAAAAAGGTCCTTAAACACTTTTTAACTCCTGAATATAACTTCTGTTGCTAATCTTCCTGGAGAAGCCTTCAAGAGTTTTGAAATAGCTCTAGAGATAACCTCCCATCAAGAGGACACGGAGGGCTCGGTGCCTGTGGCTCAAGCAGCTAAAGCACCAGCCACATACACCTGAGCTGGCGGGTTTGAATCCAGCCCGGCCTGCTAAACAACAATGACGGTTGCAACCAAAAAATAGCTGGGCGTTGTGGTGGGCGCCTGTAGTCCCAGCTACTTGGGAGGGGGAGGCAAGAGAATTGCTTGAGCCCAGGAGTTGGAGGTTGCTGTGAGCTATGATGCCACAGCACTCTATCCAAGGCGACAGCTTGAGGCTCTGTCTCAAAAAAAAAAAAAAGAGGACATGGAGATTCATTAGACCACAGATTCCACAAGGGCAAAACCTACATCCATCCTTTGGGCTGACTCTTCTACCTGGTACACACACATTCTTTGCTCAAAAAGAATAACACAATTGCAGATCTTTAATTATTCCCCTGGGGACTCTGGCTTTATATATAGTATTTCATGTTGACTGCTAGATATTTAAGATGTAGTTCTGAGTCACAACAAATGTATCCTCTGGAATATTGCAGCTTTATAATTTTGTGTGATCTACTGATAATCAATGTGCCATTACTCACTCTAGCAACAGCTTAAATGATTTAGCTATTATATCTTTCCTGGTTACTTTTCCTATGGGCTGAAAATACTCAGTTTCATCATATCTTTTCACAGATATCTTCAAGCCTCTATTACCATTCACCCTTAAATTCTACTAATTTTTCAGGGTTATTTCCATGACACAATAGCTATCGTAGTTTAATAAACAAAAAGAAAAACAAAAACACTGTCTTTTTGCCCAGACCCCAATCATTCAACCCACAAAAAAGATGTAGATTACTGAGGCAGGGTCAACATTCAATATTTGTGTGACTGGGCTAGTTGAAAAGTGAATCCAAGTGTCTCCAGAAAATATGACCAATTCTAATCCTCTATCCCACAGTCTGTCTTTCTTTGCTTTGAAGAAGGAAAAAGCAACTGCTTTTAAAAATTCCCATTGTTATAGAAAATGATTTGTGCAACACAGTCATGCCAAATGATACAGAACACTAAACAGGATTAGCTGATGTGTAAAATCCAAGCTGTTCTCCCAACCTACTTAAACTACATCCAAATCCAAGATTCAGGAAGTTGGACTTCTAATGATGTGACTTAGTTTGAGTAATGAAATTAACATAATATCCAAAGGGAGTTCTACGTATTTGTCTACTTAACAATGAGAAAACGACTGAATAATTCATTTTACAATAGCACTGTCATGGAGTCATTCCATGGAACCATTTGGCTAAGAGAATCATAGCTCTTTCATTTAAGAAAATGTTTTAGAAAACTCTTACAAAGTTACTAGAGTGAATCCCATGATACTATTTAGGCACTAATAAAGTACAAAGTCCCTAAGAAATAGCCACATGACTTAAAAGGAATTAGTGACATGTACTCACATATTTCTACAAAAAATAGTTCCCCTGAAATAATATGTTAAAGTAAGGTGAGCTTCATCTTATATGTATCTATAACAAAAAAGTAAAATGACAAAGGAAATATAATTTCACCAAAATGGGTTATTTAGTTTCTCAGTAACAGATATAAATAGGTCTTTTAAAGGCATACAATATTTCCCTAATGGCAATATCTTCTCATAGTTTTATGATGGGAATATGATAGTCAAATATCAATTCAAAATCCAGAAAACATTTACTGAGTTGCTGATATCTATGGAGAAAGTTTCAACAACTAGAACAGAATATCATTATTAGTCCCATTATTTGATCCTTTAAAATTTAATTTTCAAATGATTCAGAGGTACTTTCTACCCTATTATAATAATTACTAGCTTAGTTGTCTAAATATACTTTAATATGGGAAACATTTTAGAACTAGGCACATAAATATACAAGCAGAAAAAAAATTTTTAATTTATTCCATAAATTTGGGAGTAAAATCAAGACAAGACCAGAATCATGTTTGAAGGGGGGAAAGGTGTTACGTGATCTGAAAAAGATAGAATGACAAACAGATGAAAGATAAAATTATTATTAAAACGTCTTTTTTCACCTATTAGATCTTCTCATGAAGTTGTGGTAGAGCATATACTTTTAACTTACAATTTTCCCCTCAAAACTTCTATTAACATTGAAAAAAAGTAGCCCCAAAGGAAAAAAGTTAGAACTACATAATAAACACCATGAAAATACACTAAGAATGTTAACATGTATTTTACCTTTTATATATACTTTACCCTACACACAAACTATTCAGACTTAATGAAATGAACAACCATCATGATCTTACATGTTCGCTTGGAAGCCCATATAAATACTACAGCAGTGAATGCTTCCTAGGAGTTCTGACAGTTTAAAATTTAAATGTTTAATTATTCACAATAAATACAGCCAACCCTCCATAGGCACATGTTTAGCTTCCATGGATTCAACCAATTGCAAAATGAAAAAATATATTTTTTAAATTGCATCCGTACTGAACATGCACAGATTTTTCTTCCTTGTCATTATTCTTTAAACAATCCAGTATAACAACTATTTATATGGCATTTACATTGTATTAGGTATTATATGTAAGCTAGAGGTTATTTAAAGTATATGGGAGGATGTGTGGAGGTTGTATACAAATACTAAGTTGTGTTGTATCAGGGACTTGAGCATCTGCGGAGTTTGGAATCTGATGGACTTCTTGGAACTAATCCCTTATGGATACCAAGGGATGACTGTACATCTATATCCTAAGTGTTTATCACAATTCTGAATTTGCAATTTGATATCACTATATCAAAATCATGAATTGGATTTTTCAGGTGTTTTAAACTAAGCAGTACCTACTTTGTACTTTATAGTAAAATTATAACTCCCTCTTTAAGAGAGAACTTGCTCTCTTGCCCCACTGTCAACTTTAATTAACTCTAGTAACTTATTCATTTATTAATGAACTTAGCATTAATTGAATGCTTATTATGTGCCTAACCCTGATATTCTGCAGACTCCTGAGAAAATGACAAAGAAAAATTTGCATATTGGTCTAGTGAGGTGGCTCACACCTGCAATCCTAGCACTCTGGGAAGCAGCTAAGGCGAGTGGATTGCCTGATCTCAGGAGCTCCAGATCAGCCTCAGCAAGTGTGAGGCTTCACGTCTTTAAAAAAAAAAAAAAAAAGCCGGACATTGTGGCAGGTGCCTGTAACCTTGGCTATTTGGAAGGCTGAGACAAGAGGATCATTTGTGCCTAAGAGTTTGAGGCTGCTGTGAGCTTAGACGTCACGGACTCTACCAAGAGTGATGAAGTGAGATTCTGTCTCAAAAAAAAAAAAAAAAAAAAAATTGCCTATCATTCCTAATAACAATATCTGCTGCATTTAAAGCAAATTATTAGGTAAGCTAATTACTGAACATTATTACTCAACACTAAGTGAACAGTTTGATACATGAACATGGGACAAATAAAGATGAAAAACCAAATCAGGAAGCACTGAAATCACATAAAGGAAAATTTTTAAAAAGCAATAAGCTTTTAGAACTAAAACACAGTGGAGGAGAGATTGTGGAAGATATATACCTGACAATATTTAAACTCAAAGCTATGTCATTGCTGTAGGGAACCTGGGATAAACGATCAGTTTGTGAAATTTTTTACAGACTGGTAATGATAATAAAAACAAAACTAGCCTCCCACCTCTTGCCTCTTCCTTCACACCTTTCTAATACACAAAAGCAGCATTATCTTTAAAGAGTTTAGCTAACACCTAAAGGCAGCCTGAGGAGAGTAAACAATCATGGGTCCCTATTTGAAGAGCCCCTGAGCACCAGCCTCAAATACTTCACTCCAGAACAATGGGCAGCCTTTGAACTGGATGAGGGTAAGAATGAAACCCTTTTAAACCGGAAACAGACAAAAGGCAAACTCCCTCAAGCATTTTCAAGCTATGTCCTAATCAATGGTGCTGAAAGCTGTACTAAGACCAAGTGTGGAAGGATAAGACAGTTAGAAAAAAGCAAAATCTGCAATGTAAGGAGGTCATTTGTAATTCTGACAAGGCTAGTCTCCCCACTCACTGGTTCTAGGAGATTGGAATTTTCACTTTCAGAGTAGTTTAATAGATAAGTATTCAACTCTTTGGCCATCACCCCTAAAAGATAATTCTGGGGGGAGGAGAGAATGAAATTGGTTTGGTTGTAGCAGTGGAAGTGTTTTCTTCTGTTTTCTTTTTGCTTATACTGGAAATCACCAATTTCCTGGGTCTGTCCAGATAATCTCTTTAAGTTATTTGTCTCAAATCTTTTGCAATGTCTGGGTTTCTCAATTAAACTCTTATTTTCTGCTAATTTTCCTAGACTCTCCAAAACAACAACGACAACAAAAATAGTATAACATCACCCATAACTCACCTCCTAGAATGTGTTGGAAGTTCTCTGTTTTGCTTTGCTTTTTAAATAAGAACCAGGGATCTTGGTACATTTAAAAGTAGCCTCCAATATTTATGATGTTTCTTCTGAGTATTTACCATGGTGTAATTGAATTAGCCCTGCTGTTTGGGGGAATTTTAGCATTAGTTTATGTCATTTTTGAGGTTATCTATTTATCACATATTGCCAGATACTCTCAAATCTGCCTTTCTTTTTTATTTTTTATTTTTTATTTTTTTGCAATTTTTGGCCAGGGCTGGGTTTGAACCCACCACCTCCGGCATATGGGTCCAGTGCCCTACTCCTTTGAGCCACAGGCACCACTCAAATCTGTCTTTCTTTAATTGAATAAAATAATAAACATGAATTGTTTGCATCATCAGAACTATCAAGCACCTTTTGTCAAAAAATAAAAATCTAATGAAGCATATTTTTAAAAATATTTCATAAAGCTCCTTTTCACAGATCAAAGATGCACATTTATTAAAACACAGTAGATTAAGACTCAAGTAGATTCTAGAAAAAAGACACTATTTATTATAAGCCAATCCAAATGTTGAAGTAGAACTCAAAACATGCAGGAGAGTTACTTCTAGGTGAAATGTTAAAATGCATATGTGGGTAAAGCTAGAAGAATCACAGGCAGAGCCGAGTAGACTACATGGAGAAAAAAACTACAACACTCTAGGCACCCTGCAAATCAGCATCCCAGGTCAACTCTCCCTACCTGCCGAGGCCCTAATCCTGCACATTTCTCTGGTATACTTAGGAGCCGTAGCATATTGACTCCTAAAGTTGCCATTCTGAATGTGAGTGTTGAAAGAAAAGCAGCCTGCAGAGCTCTTGTGTCCTGATTTCTGTTTCTGCTTACAACATGGCACACCAAATGCAAAGGAAAAAAAAATTACATGTTTTCACTGGCAAGCCTACAGACTCTTGTGGTCAGAAGAATCTTAAAATTTCTGCTGATGTTACTGGAAACAGATTGATGATCTAGGTTGTTACTGTGCTTTTTCAGAGGGTGAATGAAAGAACGGTGTTAAATAAGACAGATCATGCTGAAATACAGTTCATCATAATCCTGAGATTCAGAATGAACTAAGGCAAAGCCTCACAATCTTTTTTTTAGGTGGGTTTTCTTTTCCCCGAGATTTTCATTTGTTTTCATTTGTTCTTGGTGTCCAGATTCCCAGCTAGACAGCTGAATGCTCTCATTGTTCTACTAAAGAAAATTATCTTTTATTCACTATTACCCCCACTTTAAGGGCATTAGGATAGTTTTTAGTATAACTGAAAACTTTCTTTACAGTCATTTATGCAATGCTTTTGAACTGATTCATGCATTCATTCATTCATTCATTCATTCAACAACAACAACAAAAATGTCACTTTCTAAGAGAGGGACTGTGCCAAGTCATGGGAACAAAAGCTGGAAAATAACACCTTCCCCCGAGGATTCCAGTATGTTGACAGAGATACGGACACCTATGATAAAAGCTGTAATAAATTTCAAGCTCAGAGAGTGCTCAGAAAAGTGCACATAATAAAAGCAGTGAACTCTAGCTTATGGTGGGTGGGGTAAGGGACAGCTGGGAAAATTCTATGTCTCTTCACTGCAAAAAATAAGAAGACAAAATATTTCTATTTATTTAGAGCAGAATGTAATTTTGGAGCTGACATGCTAATTTTTATGTCCCATTCTCCTATTCAACCTGAAAAGTCTTATTTATTTACATTTGTAAGAGTTGAATTGAGTTTAAAGCCAGTGCTGTTTTGAGGATTTGATCAGGTCTATTCTCATGGCTAGAGACTGCAACGACATGTGGAACTGGAATCACTGACATGGAATTCAAATTCAGAATACAAAGGGATAGAAATAGGAAGTGAGTCAGTGGCTTTCTTTCTAGTTGGTATTGATGTGACTGCTTTACTCAAGAAAACTGGACTGTCTCAATTTCTTTTGGCACATCACCATTTCAAAATTGTGTTGTCATTGTCATCATCCCCACCACATTAACAACATACATATAGCATTAGCCACAGGCCAGGCACTATACTATTACAAATACTAATTCGTTTAATCCTTATCTCAACATTATATGATAGGTACTACTGTTTTCCCCATTTTACAGATAATAAAACTGAGGCTCAGAGAAGTTATATAACTTCTTAACTGCTTAGTTAAGCAGTAATGCTGGGAAGTAAGGCCAGGCAATCTGGCTCTAGGGTCTTAGCTTCTCTAGGAATCTTGAAAATATGATTAGAGCAAATAGTGTAATATTTACCTAGGAAAGTTAATTCTAATAGAAAAAAAATTAAGTTTAAATTTTTGTTTTAAAGAAACAAGGAATAAATTACCTGTAGGACTTCACAAATCTGTGTCCTACTATAAAAATTGACTAATTCTTTTCCAAAATCTAAACAAACCCAACCAAGAGGATTAATTTCTAAATAAATTATTCATTAAACTTAAGTACAAGGTCTTTTATGTAACTCCCAAAGATGTTGAATCTAGGGTCCCAATGAGTATTAGATGGGATTTCTCTTTGATCTACATTCTTTAGATATATCATAGTTTCCTATTTATTACTATTCTTTCACAATTGTATACAATTAAGTTTTGCCACCTGAATTTTATTAATATTTTCTAAATATATTATTTCTTCTCATCCTCAAGGAAATTGTTCTATTATATTTTCAGCTATCATTTCACTTTAATTGTTGCAATCAGCTCCCTTAAATTACTGAGTTCATGTTATATGCCAAGCATTGCACTAGAAGCATTATTATCTCATTTGATCCTTACTATAATTCTGAGAAAAATGGTAGTATCTACATTAAAGAGGTAAATAACATTTTTAGAAATTAAGAAACTTGTTCAAGGTCATGCTGCTGGTGAGTAGAACAGTTGTGAGAACTCAGAAACATCACATGCATGGACAATATTATCCCCAAGTAAACCTTAATTTAATGTGCATCTCCTCTGCTTCACACATAAGAATTGATTAATGCATGTTTTGTGCTTGACAGGAAAAATGCATAAAGTCCTTCCAACCTACTGAACCATGATGACTTATCATTCAATATTCTATCAATAACCTACCAGAGTTTTTTTGCTTCATATCAAAGAACTTTGTTCTAGATCATTTATTCAGAAAAAAAGGAAAGTGCTATATAAAAATTAGAGTAAATATCTTTTCACTGGACAGAAAACGAATTCCATTTGTTTTCATTTATAATGTTTTCAGTTACAATATTTAATAAGCATTAGTAATAAATCCAAACTGATCTAAATATATTATGTTTTCAAAGACTGACATTTTGAACAAAAATAATGTTTTTTCTAAAAAAAAACTCTCAGAATATTATTAGATAAGCAATACAAGTGATGAAAGGATATTTATGAACACTACAGAATATAAAACAACTGTGATATAGCCATTTCTAAAATAAAACTTTCCAAAGGACACAAGCAGCTTTAATAATCTGATATTGTAATGAAAATTTAATGGGACTTTCAAACAAAGAGGCATTCATCTCATTCAGGACCTTCTGAGAAAGAAATCCAAGTATTTGCCAAAGAAGTCTAATGTATGAAATTCTGATACTGTTAACTCCATAATAGTTATCAGTGTGATTTACTTGTATAAATTAGCTTGTTAGTTACTGTTTCTTTTCTTTTCTTTCTTTTTTTTTTTTTGAGACAGAGTCTCCTTCTGTCACCCACCCTAGAAAGAGCACAGTGGTATCATCATAGCTCACTGCAACCTCCAACTCCTGGGCTCAAGTGATTCTCCTGCCTCAGCCTCCCAAGTAGCTGGGACTACAGTCATGAACCACCCACCTGGCTAAGTTTTTCTTTTTTTAGTATAAACAAGGTCTTACTCCTGCTCAGGCTGGCCTCAAACTCCTCATTTTAAGTAATCCTCCCACCTCAGCCTCCCAGAGTGCTAGGATTACAGGCGTGAGCCACCACTCCCAACCTGTTACTATTTTTAAAAGCCAAAAAAAAAAAAAAAAGAAGAAGAAGGGGGAGGGATTGTGAAAGATAAAAAAGAAAGCCTAAAAAATGAATAAGAACTTCTAAAGGAAAGCATAACAATGTGTATTACTCCATACATTCCAGATTGCTTCATTTTTTCTTTACTACCTATTAAATATGAGGAAATACACCAACAATTTTTAACTAAAATAAAATACTTCTGTGCATATAGAATGACTGACAGTAAGCAGGTTTCTGTAATAATTTTTCACAAAGAAATATATAAAATAAGAAAACAAAAAAAGAATAGCTTTCGTCTCCCTTGTTTTTCACATCACTTCCCCTTCCATCTTTGCATCTCTCTATCCTAATTTCTCTTATATTCTGCAAAAAGACAACAATTTGAAGAAAAAAAGACTAAATGTGGATTTTTGCTTTGTTTTGTTAGAGAGAAAAAAATCCACTATCCACCTATATTTCAAGACTCATCTTGTCACACATTTTATAAAGCGTTTGCCTGACGACCTCATTGCAAGGCAGGACTTGAGTTCCCTCATCTTTTATCCCCTTCCAGTCGCCTACCTCTGTCTTGAAGGATACAACAGACGACTGCATTAATTTGTTTCATCTCTGTCCACTAAGGGAATAAATGTTCCTTAAGGGAAAGGGACACTTCTTATTCTCTTGTGATCCCTCCAGGCCTCATGCAGAGTTGAAAGGGATTCATTAACCCATGTGTGTTGAAAGAAAAAAAAATAGTTAATGAAAGAAAAAAATGAATAAATTATAGGTATGCCTTTCCCTAATTAAAGGCAGTCTTAATAATATTCTCATAAAGTTGAAATTTAAAAGCCAAAGCTATAATGAAAGAAACTGCTTACAAATTAACTCTCGAAGTGAAAAATCAGCAATATAGTGTAGAAGGAACTCATTTTCCACTGCAAATTCTCAAGATATAATAATTCCTGGTGACCCAGATGGTTGAGGCATGTTTACTTTCACATCACACACTAATCTCTCTAACACTGCAGGGGAGCCCAAACTACACTGAATTCCTTGAGAATGTGTTATGGGATGTTGTTATATACAAGCACCATTGTAGTGAGACCCACATGCCAGGTTTTTATGCCCAATATTCAGGCTGATATTCTGTCAAAGTCTGTGGGCCCAGCATGATTCATTTGTAATGCAATACCAATCTCTCCTTTAGCATAACCCAGTAGTTCTCACATCCAAGAGCTACCTGGCTAGTTTTCAGGAAGTTTCATTTCATTTTGTTTTGTTTTCTAAGGTATCCTATGTGGTGCTCCTAAGCAATACTTTTATTACTTATTCTATCTGGCATTTTGATTTTTATCCCTACAATTCTAAAAGGGCTCTCTGAAACTTACCCATAACTTTCCACATTCTTTTTTTTTTTTTTTTTTTTTTTTTGCAGTTTTTGGCCGGGACTGGGTTTGAACTCGCCACCTCTGGCATATGGGGCTGGCACCCTACTCCTTTGAGCCACAGGCGCCGCCCTCCACATTCTTTTTTCAGTCTCCATGTTCAGACTTCCCAGCAACATTTTGCTTCTCCTTCTAGTGCCAAATGATCCCAGCGTCACATTCTCATTTCACTCCTGTCTCACCTCCTCTCACAGTCTTCACTGACACTGGTGTCCCTGTTTTCCAAGGCGCTGTCCTTGTCCCACTGTCTTCTCCGTCTACTCTCTCACCCACTGCAATCTGGACCCCATCACTTCTTGGCTGAGTCCTGCCTCTAAAGAGCCAGCTGTGAGCCCCACACAAGATGCCAATCTGCTTTTCCAATTGTCATTTATTTCCACCCTGGGGAAGCTTTAGACTCCTCAAATGCAAAAGTTTGAAACAGAATGTATCTTATCCTCAGATGAAGTACAGTATACTTCCTCTCTCTCAGGTTCTAATCTTTTTATAAAGTTTGACCACCTCCTTTCTTCCTTGTCTATTCTGCAGTATATCCTGAACCCATTCTTTCTTCTGATTCCACCTACTCTGTCTCAATTCCATTCACCTGGACAACTGTAAAATTCCAAGTGAATTAGCTTCCAGCCTCTTCCACTTCCAATGCCTTAAATATACTGCTCTTATATTAAGCTTTCTTAAGGACCACTCTGATTTTATATACATCACATATACACACACACATACAAAAAACTATCAAGGGACAGCATGCAAAAACTTCAGCACTCAGGGTTCTCTGCAATCATCTACCCTTTCCCCAGCCTATTTCCCTCTGTTGCATTACAGCAGCACTGACTTACTAAATCTCTGTGCTTGCTCCAAGTGAAGATGTTTATCTTTGCACTGTAGCACCCAGAACATTGCCTAGCATATAAAAGTGTTCAATAAATATGTGCTAAAAGAATAAATGGTGGAATACAAGAATCTTTTATCTTGAAAATACATCAACTATATTTTATAAGGATGAGGTAGAAGTTACTATAAAGTTTTCTAAAGCCAGAGAGTTGAGGAAGCCAAGGGAATAATGGGAATGGAAGCTAGTAAGGAAGCCCCCAGAGGACCCTTCCCCTGAAACGATTATTAGCTCTTTTGGAAAGCACACGAGTTTTCTAGACTTAAAGTAAAGGGGAAAATGGTAACTTGCCAAAGAAGCTCCTAGTACTACACATTTTTTTTTAGAAGAAATTCAGTCCTCACTGTTGTTTATTTATTTAAAAAATGGGTGTCACCTATCAGAGTCATTTGTCAAGGACTGAAAACAGTTGCAGCATAACAAATTTGAACCTTTCACTATGGACCAAATGCAAAATTAACATACCAGCTAAAGGGTATGCTGAATATTCAACCCCAAAAAGATTCTGATACCAAAAGAGAAAAGAAGTCTTACTTGGTAAATTAAAACATATGTGGCATGTTTGACTCCATAAAACTGAAGGAATGGATGCCAATTTATCTAGTCATGATGATAAAGTTGGAAGAATAATGGGGAAAATCCACTCTTAAATGATTATATTCCAGATAATTTCTCTTATCATTGCCCTGAGCTATATTTGTGATGAGATCTTTATAGCAGGATTGAAACTATTCAACATTAGAAATATTCAAAAACAAACAGAAAATCTACATAGACTATTCTCTAATCAGTACTTCTGATTCTGTCACTGTAATAAGGAGCCAATGTTATACTCTGCCCTGTGCTTGACTGTTGGGGATTTCTCTTTAATGGATAATACAAATATCCATCAAGTAATACTCTGGATATTCAAGTAAAACTCTGGCTAACTCTTCTTGGTAGAGTCTCCTCTTACTCATAGGATCATAGAAAAGCTGCTTTTGCAATGTTTCAGTCTCCACCTACATACCTTTAGAGTTAGCTGAGCATCACTTAAATGCCCATAGCATTATCACACTATCAAGAATAAGTTTACTGTTGGGACCTCTAACAGAGGGTATTGCATCTTCTGTTCTGGTGGGAAAAGGGAAGGGAGACAAGAGTTAACAGATAGCAAATCATAGGACTCTGCTGTCACCTGGTCTGTGTGGGATCCTCCTACTCAGAATGCAAGTGTGAGTATAATGAGGGCTGGCTATGGACCTGTCTATCAACCAACCACCAGCATTGCAAAACAGCAAAATGTTCCAAGGAGCTAGTGGAGAAGCAATATTTGAGTAATCCAAGAGCCTGACTGTATCCCTGCCCTTAACAACGCTGCTGTTAGCATTCATGCCGTGGGCACTATTCTTTCTTTTAGTTAAAAAAAACACAAAACTCTCTCTTTGAGGGAACCATCATATATAAGCAGTCTTAGGATTACAAGGAGTCTGTACCTAAAATACAGAAATTTAACCACTCTACTCAACTTCCAGCTCCTTCTGCCTCCAGCCCCCACCGAAACTGCACCAGGCATAGAAACACCACTACCTGACCTATGCCTTGAAATCAAACTGCCTTCTCTGAAGTGATCCACACACTTCCCTTGCCTGAAAGATAAAGGTAAACTCTAACTTATATGCACACGTTAGAAAATATCTACAATGTTTAAGTTCCTTGTTTCCTGTTCAGTGGTCTTCTGCTCTATCGAAACACTTCAGGTTTATTAAGAACATTTAATACACTACTGACTGATCTGCTGACTACACACCAAGGAAAGTATATTACTTTTATTTTGCTTCCTGTACTTTAATATGCTCTGTTATTAAATAAAGACATTCAAGTACATACTTGAGGAAGTATATTCCTAAAAAATTTATTGCTCTTTGCATAATATGTCCCACCTGTATTTTTTCTTGAATAATTAGAATTCCCATAATCATTAAAAATTGGGTCAAATGGCTGCAGTGGACTAAGATATACCCTATGCCATAGTTATTATTTAAGCCTCATTCTAAACACTACTCATATCATTATATTTTAAAAAACAACACAAAACTTGACTGACATCCAAAAAGTTAGTACAGAGGTAATTTAATACTCTGAAGCTTCTGTGGTAATGAATGCACTCCTTTTTAATTCAAAATACAATTTTTTTAAATTATTAAATCATAGCTGTGTACATTAATGTGATCATGGGGCACCATATACTGGTTTTATAGACCATTTGACATATTTTCATCACACTGGTTAGCATAGCCTTCCTGGCATTTTCTTAGTTATTGTGTCAAGACATTCATACTCTACATTTACTAAGTTTCATATGTACCCTTGTAAGATGCACCGTAGTTGTCAAAATATAATTCTTAAATATACATGCACACACATTTAAAACTTGAAATAAGATTTCAATATTAATCAACACACATAGAAAGGCATATTTTATGTCGCTCTTATTATGAGATGAATCACAAGGCACTTAGGGCAAGGCTTTATATGTTAAAATTTAGCAAAAATGTCAAAGATATTTTGTATAATCCATAATTGTCAGAGTTAGTGGTAATAACTGAGGCTTTGTTTTCTAGATCTTTATAACCTCATCATTTTCTAAGGTTTAAATGTTTTTTCTAATTTACCTACGTATACATTAAACCTGAAGGTCTGAAACTGAAAATATCTTTTATTTTCTCAGTTTCAGGAAGCTATACTTCTAATACCATTAGATACCAAAAATAATTCTGAACGTGTGAAGAATTAGCATAGCTGTGGCTCCACAATGAGGAACAGGTGTGGGGGCAAAACATAAGGGTCTGATGCAAACTGAACTGAGGTGAAAATCACTGGTTCTGAGATTTGCTTAGTTTTGTTTTTAAATAAGGGATTTTTTTTATCGTACATTGACCATGTATAATTGTATAATTTATGGGGTACCAAACACTAAGTTATGACTCTGGCAGTACTAAAATGGTTGATTTATTTGCCTGCCTCCCCCAAAGATTTGGAAACTACAAGAGACAGAGACCTCATCCCATTCAACACTATCTCATGAAACGAAGCACAAAGTGCCTGTGAAGTAGACATGCAATCAGTGCTGATGAATGAATGATCACTACACATTTAGCAATATTTGTTAAGGACCAGGTACTATTGCAGGCCCTGAATTTATACAAGTGAATGAGACAATTTCCCAGCTTTTATGGGATTTACATTCAAACGGAAGAAATACTCTTCTCTTGGGGCTACCACATAACCAGTCAAATTGGCAACATGAGATCAGTGGTGATTTTGGCAAGAGAATGATGGAGACAGTAACCCAACTGAGCAGGAGAATGAGGCAGTGATTATAGAGAACTCTTTCAAGCAATTTTCCTCCGGGGGAACTCTAGTTTTAATACTGTGAGGCCCTCTTCTCCTCTTAAAAGCAAAGAAGAAGCAGAAATATAAATGTCATCTTTGCCAGACTCACTTTTTATTAATAAAAGTTTCAGAGAGAGCTGAAAAAGGAGCTGCACCGGCCCATCATGAGCGCATGAGGAAGGCAGCAGCACAGAGGGACACTCAGAAAGAGCAGTTCAAAAAAAACATCCACCCAAAGAAGACACACATTAAAAGAAGTCATAATATCCTGGGGAAAAACATGACACAGAACAATCACAGTAGAGACATAACCTAACAATGCTACAAATAAAGAGCCATTTAGTCATTCTGGCAAAAAGAGCAGGTTACTGCCAATTAAATGACTATAATCAATTTTAGGCTGGTCATTTCATTCATTTCACCCTCGATTTTCAATTTCTTTATTAGAATGCCTGCCTCATAGGACCTGAGGAAGGGATGTGGCAATAGCTACATTTAATAAATACAGTTTCTCTTCCCTTCTATTAAGAGGAAGATACAAAAGTGCTTGGAAGTAATTTCGTACATAAGCCTATATTGATTTTATTTACTCTGCTCTTTCATAAAAAATGCAAAAGCCAACTTCACCTTGGTTCCTATTTGAATGATTATAAGGCATAAGGTCAGAACTACTTGAGGCACTTAGGCAGTTACATCTGCTATGTAACTTATTTGAGCATATCTTAGAAGTATAATTGCTGAATAGATACCTTTTCAAAGAATTTATTTAAAGTAATACAAATATGAAGCACTAAAAGCTTTCCCAAAAGTTTCAATTTATAAAATTCATAACATAAATGTAAAACATTTCTATCTCATAAATATAGTATATATGTAAATGTAAAATGTTTCTGCTTCAGAATAAATTGAAGTTATTTCTTAAGCAAAATTACTTTTTCCCTAGATAGAATTTAAGTTCAAAGTAGTACACTCAAACTGTAAAAAGCATAGAGAGGTGATAATTTTATATCGTTCCTTCTTTAGCGGGCCTTTGAAAATTGATTCATGAACGTTGAATCTGAATTTCTGTCTCCTACTATTTCCTTTTTATCAAGTTTTCTTTATTTTTCTTCTACCTTCATATAAAAATTTTTTCACTTTGGCAAATGATTTTTCATCTTAATTAAACATAAAGGACGGTATCTGTCATCAATCATTCTATTCCATTTATCAAAAAGTCAAGAGGGTGTTAGGAAACCATGGATGTGTTTTCAGAAATTAAATTTAAAATATACACCTCTAGAACTTATGGCAACTGGAACTAAGCATATTGCTCTGAAGTGGTGAAATGTAGTTATGTCTAAATGTCTTATTAAAGATAATATCCTTATTAGTAAGTGTTATTTAAAAATTTTTCTTTACTACTTAGGTTTCATACACATCTTGGTCAGAATGCCAAGTAGAACATTATCGGTTTAAAATTGCACTTGAAAGTTTATTTTCTGTTCTTATTAAGTAAGGTTGCCTTGGCTATCCAGGGTTTTTTCTGCTTTCCTATAAAGTGTAGAGCTATTTTTTCTAGGTCTGCAAAACATGGCACTAGAATTTGAATGGGAATTGCTTTGAATCTGTAAACACTCTGGGTAGTATAGCCATTTTAACTAATCCATAATCGTGATATGTTTTTCCATCTGTTTACATCCTGTGCAATTTCTTTCCTCAGTGTTTCATAATTCTCCCTATAGAGGTCTTTTACTTCCCTTGTTATGCATATTCCTAAGCATTTTGTTTTCGTTATTGCTAATGAGAAAGATATTATGTCTTTTATTTGATTCTCAACTTGACTGTTGCTATATATGAAAGCTACTGATTCATGTACATTTATTTTGTAGCCTGAGATTTTACTAAATTTATTTATCAATTGCAGGAGTTTCTTGGTTGAATCTTTGGGTTTTCTAGGTATAAGATTATGCATCAATTTACCAGACTTCAAGCTACACTACAAGGCTGCAGTAACCAAAACAGCATGGTACTGGCACAAAAACAGAGACATAGACCTAAGGATCAGAAGAGAGAACCCAGACATGAAATCATCCTTATACGCCCATCTGATTTTTGACAAAACAGATAAAAATATACAGTGGGGAAAAGAATCCCTATTCAATAAATAATGCTATGAAAACTTAATAGCCATGTGTAAAAGACTAAAACAGGATCTGCACCTTTACCACTGAACAGAAATTACCTCACGATAGATAAAAGACTTAAACCAAAGGCAGGAAACTGTAAGAATCCTAGAAGAAAATGTTGAAAAATCTCCTATAGATATTGGCCTAGGCAAAGCATTCATGAAGAAGACCCCAAAGCAATTACAGCAACAACAAACATAAATAAATGGGACCTGATCAAACTAAAAAGCTTCTGCATAGCCAAGGACACGATTTAAAGAGCAAATAGAAAACCCTCAGAATGGGAGAAAATACTCATATGCTATATATGAATATATAAGGACTAATACATAAGGACTAAGAACCAGAATCTATGAAGAACTCAAGCAAATCAGTAAGAAACAACCAAAAACCCTATTAAAAAATACACAAAAGACATGAACAGAAACTTTTCAAATGAAGCTATACTAATGGCCAACAAACTCATGAAAAAACGCTCAACATCTCTAATTATTAGGAAAGTATAAATCAAAACCTCAATGAGATATCACCTAACTCCAATGAGAATGGCTCTTATTAAAAAGTCCCAAAACAAAAGATCCTGGCATAGATATGTAGAGAAAGGAATTCTTATATGCTATTAGTTGGACTACAACCTCTATGGAAAATTGTATAGAGATACCTTAAAGAACTTAAAGTCGACCTACCAATTGATCCAGCAATCCCACTGCTGGGTATATGCCCAAAGGAGAAAAGGTCATTTTATAAAAAGGACACCTGCATTCAAATGTTTGTAGCAGCATAATTCACAATCACAAAGACATAGAAACAACCCAAGTGCCCAACAACACTGGGTTAATAAAATGTGGTATGATCATTACAAAGACATGGAAACAACCCAAGTACCCAAGAAGACATGAATGGATTAATAAAATTTAATGGTATCAGCCATTAAAAAAATGGTGATCTAATATCTTTTTGAACAACCTAGAGGGAATTGGAAACCATTATTCTAAGTGAAATATCACAGGAAGGAGAAACAAACACATGTACTCAATACCACATTGGAACTAATGGGTCAACACTTAAGTGCACATATGGGAGTGAATCTCAAAGGTGGGGGGGGAGGTGAGGAGGAGGGAGATAGGTAAATTCACACCTATGGGGTACAGTGCACACTCCCTTGGTGAAGAGCACATTACATGTATAACTTTGACTCAACCTGTACAAAAACAAAGTATGTGGATAAAACATGTGTACCCCCTAACATTCTGAAATTTAACCAAAAGAGGACAAAAGATTATTTTCTGAATGAACATTACTGAGAACTATAGTAGCAATGAGATGATGTAACAACTTGGGAAACCATCTTTTGGACTCGGCACGAGTGACTGACATCTTCAAGGCATGAATATATATCCCCAAAGTTAAGTGAAGGTTGCTAATATTTTCAGCCTGGCTCAAACAAAAAAGTATTTCATTTCAAAATGAAATATTCTGAGGAAAGACCTTTCCTCAGCACAGCTTTTTTTTTTTTTTTTTTTTAATGTACAGGAATAGAATGTAAATTTGCTGGCTTCGCTCTTTTTTCACCCACTGTGAAGGGCAAAACACAAATTTGCCAATACCTCTTGGAAGAATCATATAAGTGGAAGTTAGTGGAAACAGTTTTTGAAATGCTTCTCAGTAAAGTCCTATCAACAGACTGGCATCCAAAGGTTTCTATGATCTGACCAAACCTTCATTTCTAATTCATTTGCTCTGGTCCTTCTTCCTATAACCCCTTAGCTGCAGTTAGACTGGTACCCCTCTTCTTCCAAAAGGCACCTGCTCTTTGCTCGTGGAAGCCCTCTCTCCCCTCTTTGTCTCTCCAAATCTGATCACTATTTAAGATGTAATTCAAATTTGTTTTACTAAGTCCTCCTCAGTCCAAAGTGCTCCTGTACTCTTAAAACCACTACAGCGACTGTCAACACAATTTAATTCTCAAGTATCATGCATTCCTTCCTGAGATGTCCTATGTTGCTTAAACTATAATCTTCACCCAAATTCTGTGTGTGTGTGTGTGTGTGTGTGTGTGTGTGTGTGTCTGTCTGTCTACCTATACTTTTATACACAACCACAACCCCTAACACATAAGTTCACTGTGCATGGCAACAGTGCTCAGAAATATGGATCATTTCCAGAGAGTTCTCCTAGAAGTCAGCTAAAGCTTTTCCAAGATAGTCTTCCCCTCCTGCTTACTAGTAAAGTAGTGGCTCACATCGCTGACTAACTGGTGTTTGGGTGGAAGAAAACTCTGCACAATACAGTCTCCTTAACACTAGACTCAGAGAGAATCCACCTTAACTGGGCCAGGACACGTCACCACTTACTTTGAAGAGCTGGCTGCTCTGCATAAACACACAGGCGCAGGAGCAAGTTTTCCAAGTTTTGTTGAGATAAGCCAGCACTTACACCTCAGATTAGATCCAAGCCCAAAGCTGAAAGATGCAGACTAAAAACACTGATGACCCGTTGGTCAGAAGCAATGGATGGCAGCCTAAGGAAACAGTAATATGACACTGAGCTTTTCACTCTGAGGTGACTGGCTAAGACTAAGCTTGGGATAATAAGAAACTTGTGGCTTTTTAATGAAATAAAGAAAGCTATTTGTGATCCAGAGAAAGTGACCATAAGTCAAAGGCCACTATCACTGGTCCCCAGTAAAATCTGAGACAGAGACACAAAGCCTGAAAAATTAAAATACACACATAAACACATGCATGCACTCACACAACACGCCACCCACCCCCCATAGCGATTAACAGCACTTTCAGCAAAGCATACACTTCCTTGGGGCAACCTCAAGGTCCACTCTCTTACCCTCTTAACTCTTTTAGAAACTTTCAAGACACTTGTACTAAATTATGGATTTAACAAAACTGTTAAAACTTGTTTGTCTTACTGTCAACAACAACAAAAATGGATGTGAACTTGCTAACTGTGAAGGTGAACACTAATATCTAGAAAACTACTCTAGTACCACTCAATTACACAGCATTTTTATTTCTTCCCAAGAACTTTTGGGGATGCTGCAATGGAGTGAAAAAGAGCATATAACTTTGCATGAGAAGATCCAGTGTGAGTCTCAGACCTTGAGCCACTCTTTCAATCTGTGTGAGCCTCAGCCTCCTCATCTGGAAAGAAAATAACATGTTCCTATGAGATTGTGAGAATTGAAGGCTAAATGAGCTATCGTTAGGGAAAAAAATTTAACTCTGCCAGCCACCTAACAAAATTAAGTAAAATTCAGTCACATTTTTATTCTGTCTGGGAAAGGTTACAACTGAATGTTGGACCAATTTTCTACTCCAGGCCTCAGTAAAAGAAGACTTGAGACTTAGAGGATCCTCCAAACACAAATGGAGCTCAAATAATATATAAAAGGGAACTATGAGTCATGACTTTATTAATGCCTTGAAAAATACAAACTGCAGCTAAAAATCACATTCTGTCTGCCCTATTATTTAGTCTAAGATGGAATTCCTAACCCTTTTCCACCTGCAACTAAAGATACTTCATCATCTTTACTAATTTAATCCTTCCTCTTAAAAAGTACAGACACCCCAAAAGTAGATTTAAAAATAAAATACTGTGGTCAAAGGATTAAGAAAAATTTTCAGAACTAATGACAATCCTGTAAAATTACCTCTGAGGCAGAACATGGGACCAACATTTTTAAAAGCATGTTTTCATTAATTCTTTTTTTTTTTTTTTTTTTTTTTGAGACAGAGCCTCAAGCTGTCGCCCTGGTAGAGTGGCATCACAGCTCACAGCAACTTCCAACTCCTGGGCTCAGGCGATTCTTTTGCCTCAGCCTCCCGAGTAGTTGGGACTACAGGCGCCCGCCACAATGCCCAGCTATTTTTTGGTTGCAGCCATCATTGTTGTTTGGTGGGCCAGGCTGGATTCAAACCTGCCAGCTCAGGTGTATATGGCTGGTGCCTTAGCTGCTTGAGCCACAGGCGCTGAGCCAAATTCCTAATGCAATTTAGATAACAATGTTTTGGTCACTTCAAAATTATTGTCAAAAGCCTTTTTCTTTTTCTAAATTCATAGCAACTTAGTATTTCTCATTGCAAAAACGTTTTAGCTATTTGGAAATCTAGGTGGCAAATATTGATAAGAAATCAAACAAACTTTAATTTCAAAGGTCCCATTTATTTGAGTAGTCAATTCAGCACAGTGCCTGAAAAACAAGAGCTTTAATAAATGTGTGCTGAATAAATGAAACCATGTATGAATGAGTGAATAAATAGTGACTGAAGTTTGTCTGCTAGAGTTTTGTAAATCTTTTCTGCATATATAAGGTAACTTTCCAGTGAAAGACAGTGGGCTCTTCCTTTCTCCACTGACAACTGCATGAAAATACAAAAGGAAACTCATCCAAACCACAGGCACATGATGGATAAGAGATAAAATTTAGGGCTGACAACTCAAACAAATCTTCATTCAGATCCTGCCAGAGGAACTGAGGTTTCACAAGCAAACCCTTGGATTTAATTTTCCTCATTTCCATTACTTTTGCTTGGCACAGACACTGAGCCCCATCAGAAGACGACCATTACATACATCACTATCATCCTTTAAAACATTAGAATTCACTTTGTACAGGATTTTTTTTATCTCATTCTTTCTCTCTCTTTTTTTTTAAAAGGCTTTAAAAATAATGTTTCAAAGAAAATATGCAGTTTTATATTTGCTAACTTAGGCATCTCCTATTCCTTCCCATGTCACTACATTGTTCTTTTAGACTTAACTTGACTCATAATTCTACGTGGTACTTGACATAGCTTCTTATGTTTGGTAGCTGACTATCAAATCATTCACATCACACAGCATTAAAGTGCTATATTTTGGCAATGCACTATATTCCACATGTCTGAATACTTGGACTGACTAGTCACATAATAATAAACAGGACTCTTGAAATTAGTTTCTTTAATTTCTTATGGAGGTAGATTTCTAAATGGTTAAAACATTTTGCAGTGAGAAATACTAAATTGTTATGAATTGTTTAGGATTATAGACAGTGGATATGTGGCTTGTTGATGGTTAGTCTGCAAATCCTCCTTCAAAATAAAAATAGTATTATTCTCAATTGACAACATTCTCAATAAATGAACAGTGGGGTAGGAAGCCAGGGAATTTGTAAAATCAGGTCTAGCAGAATTTCATAAGGCGATCTCCTTACTTACTAGAGTGTCTTATTTAGAAAATGAGAGAAGAGATCAAGCTCTCATATTAACCCTGGAAGGACATAAAATTAATCACATAGGATAACAAGAGAAATTGTTTAGACTTTGCATACCCAAAGATTGGGATTTGTGCAGAAGTTGAAGATGAATTCACTAAGTGGAAGTTTGGGGAACTGAAGTGGAGTGAAAGTAGTTAGAATTGTGATGAAGGGTTAGACAGCTATTAAAACAGTATTGATGATGTGAGATCCAAATGAACATTGTCATTAACACTTACAAATGCTGCATTTTTCATACACAGCAAAGTAAAGCATTGGCTATAAACAAACTTCGCCCTACTATCATCATTTTCTCAGTAGAAAATAAAACTTTTTCTTCTACAGTTCACTACTAAGAGACTTGCTTTATTAATATGATTATAGTCTTGTGCTGTGTAATGATATTTTAGTCAATGACAGACCACATACATAATGCAATCCCATAAGATCATAGTAAAGTTGAAAATTTCCTATATCCTGATGAGGTAGCCATTGTAACATTGTAGCACAAGAGATCTTTTCTATGTTTAGATATATTTAGATGAATAAATATTTCTCATTGTGTTATAGTTCCCGATAGTATTCAGAACAGTAATATACTATATAGGTTTTTAAATTATTCTATATAACCCAGGTGTGTAGTAGACTATACTGTCTAGGTTTGTGTAAGTAAACTCTGTGGTGTTGGCACAACAAAATTGTATACCATGGAATATTATGCAGCCATTAAAAAGATGGAGACTTTACCTCTTTTATGTTTACATGGCTGGAGCTGGAACATATTCTTCTTAGTAAAGTATCTCAAAAATGTAAGAAAAAGGATCCAATGTACTCAGAACTATTATGAAAACAATATATAATCACCCACACTTGCATACAAATGATAAAACACAATTATAGCCCAGAATGAAGGCGGGAAGAGGTGGGTAGAGGGAGAGGAGGAGGGAGGCCAGGTGGAGGGAGGGTAATCAGTGGGACCTCACCTATGGTGTATATTGCAAGGGTACATGTCAAATCTAGTAAGAGTCAAAACAAAACCAAAAAAAAAAAAAGCTATTAAGAGTAGAGTATAAATGTCTTAACACAACAATTAAGTAAGTGAGGTGAAGGCTATGTTACCCAGTTTGATGTAAGTATTCCAAATTGTATATAAAATCAGCACATTATACCCCATACATGCATTAATGTACACAGTTATGATTTTTTTCTTTTTTCCTGAAATTTTTATTATGAAAAACATGGCTATTTTATTAAAAATGGGTTATAAATTTATATTAACATGTAATAGGCTTGTCGCTATTATTTTTTAATGAATAAAGAAATATTTAAGTATACTCAGTCTTGATTTTTTTTTTTAAATCATAGCTGTGTATATTAGTGCAATCAAGGGGTACAATGTGCTAGTTTCATATACAATCTGAAATATTCTCATTAAACTGTTCAACATAGCCTTCATGGCATTTTCTTAGTTATTGTACATAGACATTTGTATTCTGCATTTAGTAAGTTTCGCCTGTACCCATTCTAAGAAGCACCTTAGGTGTGGCCCCACCCATACAGTTATGATTTAATTTAAAAAACTGTTGAGAAAAAAACTAAATTAAAACAAAAAAAAATTAACGTACTGTTAAAAAAATTGCCTAACAACACATTTCTCAGAACATGTCCCCACTGTTAAGCAATGCATGACTGTATTATACTTACTATTATTACTAAAAGGTTTATAGATTTTAAAATGTCATTTACTAGCTAGCTAACCAATAGAAAGTTTTTGTAAGTTCACTTTCTTCTGTTTTTTGTATAAAATTCTATATTTAAAAAAAGGCCTGTCATAGCATTTCACTCAGCTGCAGAACCAATAAACAGCTGTTTCTCCTCCCTGCTTATAGGGGATTGTTGCTGATGTCCAAAGACAAGATTACAACTGTGAACTAAAGTAAAATCTTAAAGCCCCACCACCACTTGATTGAAGGGACCCCCTCTTGGCCAAGGGGACTCCAGAAATACCCTAAAGCTGAGTTGCTGGCTATGAGAAGGGAGGTCAGACATGCCTCATCATCCTCCTTCCCTTCTTATAACTCATTAACAGACCTAAGATATGCAAGGCTGTTCCCACCTGCAGATCCTCAATTAACAGATCACTTGATTCTGGGTTTATGTCTGGTGTCTTATCTCAGAGTAGTGGCCTTACTTATCTTAACTTAAAACATGCCAAGCCTTTAGACAAAGCTTCATTTATTTAACCAAGTA
Organism: Loris lydekkerianus; assembly: GCA_963574355.1. Classification (NCBI taxonomy): domain Eukaryota; kingdom Metazoa; phylum Chordata; class Mammalia; order Primates; family Lorisidae; genus Loris; species Loris lydekkerianus. The sequence continues at coordinate 57,947 of CAUYPK010064892.1, forward strand.
CAAATCAAAGGATCTTTAAAGTCCCCCCCACCCCCAACTACCTATAAGTTCCCACTTTGAGATGTCCTGCCTTTTCAGGCCAAAACAACGTATACCTTCCAGTATTGATTTATGACTTTACAGATAATTCCTGCCTCACTGAAGTGTATAAAACCAAACTGTAATCCAACTGTGGCAAGTCCACTTGCTCAAGGCTTCTTGGGCATGTCTGTGGGCGATGGTCCTCATACTTTGCTCAGGATTAACAGCTCTAAATTATTTTACAGAGTTTGGGTCCTTTGCCATTAACGCAACAAATTTAGTTACTACAACTAAAAACACCAATTATAACTATTGGTGTTTATTTGTGATTCATGAATCAGGGCATTCTCCATTCTACAAAACAGAATGAGAGATTTCACTGCTCATGGCAGAAGAGTGGGTTTCTTAAGAAAGGAAAGAAGTAAAAGGACAATTTCCAAAGGGTGGTTGGTTAACACCTTTTTTTCTAAGAGAATTAAAGCAGAGGGGACTTATGACACTGACTCAGATAGACTGGAGTCTCCTGTTTTCAGGAAAAACATGGGGACCTAGATGCTTCCTAAAGTTGCAGTTTGATTATGTGGCATCTAGCATGAGTGATTCTAGTCTGGTGGGGTGTGATCTGGAGGGGTTTGATGCAGGAGCTCAGTTCAAAACAATTGCCTCCCATAATTTTTGTTTAACACTTACAAGTGAGTCATGTTAATTGAAATTAGGTTATCTTAGGTAAACAACAATTTCACCTCACATGCAAATATCAATCATTGAAATGGTGTAGTAATGACCGTGTTCGCCAGAGACAGATGGTGTATCACTTTTGTAAAGGCCTCTGCTTCAGTAAACTATTGAGTGTGCATTACATAAAGGCTTTTTTGTTGTTCCAGACATTATTTTTATGACCTCTCATCAATATCATATACTTTCTCAATTTATGGTGTGTTACTTTTCTTTAGGTTAAAAAATGTAAAATTGCTTAAGCTGATACCTAGTTACTAAAACCCACATCATCTTGTGGATAAGCATGTGTGGGCCGGGGGAAGGCCCTGGGTAAACTGACGTACAAGGCATGAGTTGTGCAGAGGGGTTCTGAAACATGGGAACCCAAGAATCCACCTCTAGATAGGTGGGTATTACTGTTCATGACACCAGCACCTGCCTTTAACTGAGAAGCCCCATAATCCACATTGACATAATTCTGAGGACAGAGCGAGCTGTTATATCTAGAGTAAATATTTGCCTGTATGGTAGATGCGGTTTGCTTTAAGTATAATTCAAATATTGTTGATATTATGATTAATTTTCACTCTCTAAAATGTAGTTAAATCCTCTTATTCTCAGAAAACAAAACTTTTTTTTAAGAATTCTTTTTTCTTAATTTACTTTTTTTACTTCAGATTAACATGAAGGTACAGATGATTAGGTCACTATGTTTGCAAAAAAAAAAAAAAGCTTTGACCTTAGATTATTAAAGCCTTCATCAATCTTCTTTATTTACATTTATTTTCTTTACTAATTTACAATTGTACAGTCTAGGTCAGATAATTTTATCTGAACAGCAAGGAATATAATTCATTAAGAAGATAAAGAAAAAATGACCCCTATTCCTCAACCTGCTTCAAGTACAGGACATTTATATAATCACTGTTAATTACAAAATTTAAGAGATTAGAAAGCAGAGTGAAATAATGTAGAGGATAATAATTAAAAGTACGGATGTTGAAATAGCTTGTTACTGGCCCCAGTACTTATGCCAGGTTATGAGCTTGGGTAAATTATTCGACCTGCGAAAGTTCAGTCTCCTTATTTATAAGATACTTCAAAGGAGATAATACTTCATATGAACATGTGATTATATATTAGCTTCATAATAGTATTGAGTACATTGTATACTTTTTTCCCCCATTCCTGATATACTTGAGTAAGAAGAATATGTTCCAGCTCCATCCAGGTAAATGCATAGAAAGATGTAAAGTCTCTATCTTTTTAGGGCTGCATAGTATTCCATTGTATACATATACCACAATTTGTTAATCCATTCACGGCTTGAGGGGCATTTGGGCTGCTTCCACAACTTGGCAATTATGAATCGGGCTGCAATAAACATTCTGGTGCAAATGTCTTTGCTGTAAAATGATTTTTCTCATCTGGGTATTTAGTAATGGAATTGTATGATCAAATGGTAGATCATCTTTTAGTTCCTTGAGAATTCTCCATACTTCTTTCCAAAAAGTCTGTATTAGTTTGCAATCCCACTAGCAGTGTAGAAGTGTTCCCTTCTTTCGACATACACACCAACATCTGCAGTTTGGGATTTTGTGATGTGGGCTAATCTTACTGGAATTAGGAAATACCTCAAAGTAGTTTAGATTTGCATTTCTCTGATGATTAAAAATAATGAGCATTTTTTCATGTGTTTGTTGGTCATTCACCTGTCATCTTCAAAGAAGCTTCTATTCAAGTCTCTTGACCATAAAGAAATGGGGATTTTTGTTTTGTTCTTAATGATTAATTTGAGTTCTCTGTAGATTCTAATTATTAACCTTTGTGGAAATCACAACCTGCAAAAATCTTCTCCCATTCTGAAGGCTGTCTGTTTGCTTTACTTGCAGTGCCCTTAGCTGTGCAGAAGTTTTTTAATCACTTACACATTCAAATGAATGACAAAACACAAATATAGTCCAGAAAGAAAAAGGGGAGTAGAGGGAGAGGGGAGTGGTGAGGGCGAGCGGGGGGAGGATATTTGGTGGGATCTCACCTAATGTGCACAATGCAAGAGTACATTTGAAAACAACTAAGAATATATTATAAATGTCTTACCACAAAAAATACCTGAGGTAATGATTAACTTAATCAGTTTGATTTAAGCATTCCACATTGCATATTAAATCATCACATTGTATCCCACAAATTTACACAGATTCAATAACAATTAAGTTAAAAAAAAAAAAAAAGGAGATAATCCCTATAAAGCATTCAGAGCATGCAGGCACACAGCAAATGCACAATTACAGTTACTTTATACTCTTTTCTAATATTTAATAAGATGTTTTCCTTTAAGAGGTTTTGTGTGCAGTGGGACAAAATATAGTAAAGTCAAAATTATTAACTTGAATCTTTTGTAGAATTTTGTAATCATATATAAGAATCATTGATTTTCTTGAGAAAAGGCAGATTTAACAACAGCAAATAAGGAATGAGAAACTACATTAAAATAAAGGTTATAGTAAACTGAACTGAAAAAAAGCCAGCATTAAACAGATTTCCAAAAGAAGTACTTGAATTTTTTAGATAAGAGAAAGCATATTTTAATGATATTATAGCTATTTTTAATAGAAAAAATGTGGCAAAAATACAATATTCCATTTTAACCAAAAGTTCTATTTGACTTACATGAATGTGATCCTCTGTCTATATTGGAAAGTATAATTTCTAACATGCTTATGTGTAGTATCAAAAATAAATGGTGGGAACAAATCCAAAAAAATATGAAATTTGTAGAATCATAAACCGAATATTAGATGTAAAACAGGGTGGGAAGCCTTTTAAAAATATATTATTCCAAAGTTTAAAAACTTGTAAAGAAAAGGAAATGATATATTTAATACATGAAAGTCAAGCCTTCTACATACCTAAAAATTCCATAGATAAGTCTGAAGGGTCAAGAAGAGGGGTGGGATATCTATCTATCTATCTATCTATCTATCTATCTATATATATATATATTTATAAACTTTTATATATAAAAGTTCTGAAAAAAATAGAAAAATTGATAAAGATATGAATAGTTAACTTGAAAAAATTAAAAGCCACACATACACAAAAGTCCAATAGACATATTTTTAAACTATTTTAATTGTTACTACTTGGATAACTACCATTCAATAAAATTAAAACAAATAGATATTTTTTCTCATCAAATTGACATATTAAAAATGATAGCATAATGTGTGGGGGCAGGGGACATACGAAAAATCTCTGTCTTCCACTCAATTTTTCTGTGAGCCTAAAACTATCCAAAAAATAAATCTATTGAAAAGAATAATAAATTCACAGGACATTGAGCACTAGCACACTTTACTGTGGGAATTAAAATTGTGCAATTTTTTTCTGAAGGGCAGTTTAGCAAATTACACATATTTTTTGTGTATGACTTTTTGTAATTTAACCTAAGAAAATAATCATGGGAGTACTCAATGATTTGTCTCAGAATTTGTCACTATAAAATATACAGTCATTTTCAGAAGGACTATTAAGCAAACTATTCGAAGAATATTAGCTCTCCTTAAAAAGGACAAAAGTAGAATGCCAATTTAATAACGTGGAAAAATGTTCTCAAAATATTTTTAAATTAAACCAAAATAAATTATAAAAACTATACACAATATAAGCCCATGTTTATTTACAAAAAAAGGAAACATACACCCACAAGTTAATAGTAGCTGTCTTGCTTTCTTTGGGTAATTCAAATAAGAAAAAATTTTTTTAAATTTGTTAATCTTATTTATATTATCTATATTTTTGGCCATAAGAATTTATATATATTTTCCCTACTCCATTTCTATACCTAAAGAATAAAAACAAATCTCCTCCTTAACACCTAAAACTCATCTTCTCATCTTCTTAAAATGGTTAACCTCTAATAATTACTGCTAATAATGAATTTCCATACAAATGACCTGGAAATACTTGTTTTATAGAGTGCAGTTTGGAGTGTAACATTAGAGAATGATGCTGTATGCTATGCACTGCAATCCCAGAGGCAGTGAAATACTCTCAATTACAATTGCCTCATAATTAGACTTCAGGGCTGAAGGTAGAAGACAGGCAATGCAGCTGTGAAAAGGTTACCTCACCCACACTTAAGTTGGTTTCCTCTGAAAATTGAATATAAGTTTGTTAGCTAGTTATCTCTGGTCTCAGAACTCTAGAGTCAGTATTGCAGAAAATTTAAAAGCTTCCTCCAAGGGACCTTAAGTGAAGATCTAAGTGGAATATAACAGGAATAGAAGACAACTCATTATTTCATAATGTGATGAAAGTATATTGTTTATGTCATGGAATTGCCTGGGACAATCTGAATACAGTTTAAAACAATTCGAAGTGAGTCATGAAGAACCACAATTCCTCAACACGTTTTGCAAACCACTCTGAGATTTAGCCGTGATGGTCACTAGAAAGGTGGAAGTTGGGGAGGAATACCTTGTAAGACTGAGCCCTCCGTGACTGCCACCAGGAGAAGGATTTAGGATAGCGGGTGAAAGATGCAGTTGGTAGCAGCACATTTTGCAAAATAAACTACTGTAAAAACCTATTCCCCAAACATACGCCCATGTGACCTTGTGGAAGGCAAATTTGAAAAGAATTTGTTTGTAAAAGATCAGAGTGATTGGAGGGATTATTCCTTAAAATAAAGATTTCAAAATATGTAAAAATGTAAAGCACACATACACAAAAAAATCTCAGTATAACTACTCTGTTTGCAGAGCTTAATTCAACCCTCCAGCTCTGCTGTAATATTCATCAATCCCTTTCCTCTAGAAACAAGTCTAGATGTCTCTTGAACTCACCTGTGCTTCCCTCCAGTTGCCTTTTCCAGTAATTCATTCCACATGTTTATCATCTTGCTCATGAAATGCTTTCTACCCAGCACGGAAAGTAGAAAAGCCCACTCTTTAAGCTGACATCCAGCTGTCTCTTTTAGGAAGCCAAGACCCTTCCAGTGCCTCTCCTGGGCCTCCCTGTCACACACCCTGAACTCATTGAGCTATTGATAAGATGTTCTTCCTCATCTACAATAAAAACCCACAGTCAAGAGTTCAGTGAACCTCATTCCATAAATAAATAACCTGTTACACACTACGCAGACTATCATTTTTATAAAAAGCTGAAGGATTAACATGAAATACATCACATGTATGTTTTTGTGATATTTTGTTTCCCATAGGAATTAAATTCTTTATGAGGAGCATTCTTTACATGTACAGTGCAGTAACATGATGCTGTTTGCCTATAGAAATCAGTCACTTTCAATTATTCTGATTCCATTAATTTCAAATAGACTAAACATCTAAGAAACTTTCAAATTTTCAGGTATGCACACGCACATTTATATGTAAAGTATGTTATATAAAACAATGAATTTTATACAGGTAGATAAACAAATTTCTGACTCTTGTGATTTCTGTGACTTTTTTTTCCCTAAACCTTTGGGTAATTCAGAAATGATTGTAATTTTCAGATATCTTTTGTTACTGATTTCTAAATTAGTTCCATTATGGCCAAAGAATACTTTCTCCATGCATTTAAACCTCTTAACTTTATTGAGCCTTGTTTATGGCCCAAAATATAGTCTATCTGGTGAATGATCCATGTCTACTTAAAAAGAATGCTCTGTTGTTGGGTTAAATCTTCTACAAATGTTAATTGCACTGAGTTGGTTGATAGTGTATTTTAGGTGTTCTGTTTTATTACTGATTTTCTGTCTACTTGTTCTATCAGTTTGTAAGAAAGGATTGTTGAATTCTCTAAGACTGCAGAATTTTTCTGTTTTCTCCTTTCAGTTCTATCAACGACTGCTTCATATATTTAAAACCTCTGTTATTAGCTGCAGATACATCTAGGATCATCATGTCCTCTTGATGAACTTACTCCTTATCACTATAAAATATCCCTTTTTACCTTTGATAACCATCTTTGATATACAATCCACTGTGTCTAATAACAATACACCCAGTTCAATTTTCTTCATATTTACTGTGAGTTTGGGCACCTAGCATATAGTTGCTGTTTATCTGATCTGATATTCTCTGATTTTTAAGTGAGGGTGTGCAGCCAATTTACATTTCACATAATTATATCTGGGTTTAAATCTACTATTTTGCTATGTATTTGAGTAAATATATTTATAAAACATACAAATACTATAATCACCTCATTAGTTGGGTAAGTGTACTGCCATTCAAGAAACAAAATATTCCTTAACACAGAGTCCTCTACTGAAGGGCAAGAGAAACACACTGATGTTCTGAAAAACTCATTCTTATCCCCAGTTGATACTACAAAAAAAACTTACTTCATTAACTTCAAATAAACTTATACATTACTATGCAAAATAAATAAAAGACTGTGACATTAATTACAATTTTTTTTTATTGTTAAATCATAGCTGTGTACATTAGTGCCATCAAGGGGTACAATGTGCTGGTTTTACACACAATCTGAAATATTCTCATCAAACTGTTCAACGTAGTTTTCATGGCATTTTCTTATAGACATTTGCATTCTGCCTTTAGTACCCATTCTAAGATGCACCATAGGTGTGGCTCCACCCATTACCCTCCCTCCAGCCTCACCTTCCCTTTCCTTGGCCCTTTACTCATAGTCTTGTGCGATAGTTGGGTTATAGCCTTCATGTGAAAGCTATAATTTAGCTTCATAGTAGGGCTGAGTATATTGGATAATTTTTCTTCCATTCCTGAGATACTTTGCTAAGAAGAATATGTTTCAGCTCCATCCATATAAACATGAAAGAGGTAAAGTCTTCATCTTTCTTTAAGGCTGCATAATATTCCATGGTATACAATTTGCTAGTCCATGCATGGGTCAATGGGCACTTGGGCTTCTTCCAAGGCTTAGAAATTATGAATTGGGCTGCAATAAACATTCTGGTACAGATGTCTTTGTTATATTGTCATTTTTTGGTCTTCTGGGTATAAATCTAGTAAAGGAATTATAGGATAGAACAGCAGGTCTATTTTTTGTTCTCTAAGTATTCTCTAAACATCCTTCCAGAAGGAACATACTAGTGTGCATTCCCACCAGCAGTGTAGAACTGTGCCCTTTTCTCCACATCCACGCCAACATCTCTGGTTTTGGGAATTTTGTTATGTGGGCTACTCTTACTGGTGTTAGATGATATCTCAAAGTAGTTTTGATTTGCATTTCTCTGATAATTAAGGATGATGAGCTTTTTTTCACGTGTTTGTAGATTGTGCATCTGTCTTCTTTAGAGAAGTTTCTCTTCAAGTCCCTTGCCCACCCTGAGATGGGATCACTTGTTCTTTTCTTGCTAATACGTTTGAGTTCTCTGTGGACTCTGGTTATTACACCCTTATTGGAGGCATAACCTGAAAATGTTTTCTCCCATTCTGAGGGCTGTCTGCTTGCTTTACTCACTATGTTCTTCACTGTGCAGGGCTTTTTAGTTTGATCAGGTCCCAGTAGTGTATTTTTGATACTGCTTCTATTTCCTGGGGAATCCTCCTCATAAAATATTCACCAAGGCCGATTCCATCAAGAGTTTTCTCTGCACATTCTTCAAGTATTTTTATAGTTTCATGTCTTAAGTTTAAATCTTTTATCCAGTGAGAGTCTGTCTTAGTTAATGGTGAAAGGTGTGGGTCCAGTTTCAATCTTCTACAGGTTGCCAGCCAGTTCACCCAGCACCATTTGTTAAATAGGGAATTTTTTCCCCACTGAATATTTTTAATTGGTTTGTCAAAGATCAAATAACAGTAAGTAGCTGGATTCATCTCTTGGTTCTCTATTCTGTTCCAGACATCTACTTCTCTATTTTTGTTTTTTTTTTTTTTTTTGCCAATACCATGCTGCTTTTATCACTATTGATTTATAGGACAGTCTCAGGTCTGGTAGGGTGATTCCTCCTGCTGTGTTTTTATTGTTGAGTAATGTTTTGGCTGTTCGAGGTTTTTTTCTGATTCCATATAAAATGAAGTATTATTTTTTCAAGATCCTTAAAATGTGACAATGGAGCTTCAATAGGAATTGCATTAAAATTATATCTTGTTTTGAGTAGTATAGATATTTTAACAATGTTGATTCTTCCCAGCCACGAGTGTGGTATGTTTTTCCATTTGTTAACATCTTCAGCTATTTCTTTTCTTAAAGGTTCATAGTTCTCTATGTAGAGATCTTTCATGTCATTTGTTAGGTATACTCCCAAATATTTCATCTTCTTTGGCACTACTGTGAAAGGAATAGAGTCCTTGACCTTTTTTTGACTTGGTTATTGCTGGTATATATAAAGGCTACAGATTTATGGGTGTTGATTTTGTAGCCTGAGACATTGCTGTATTCCTTGATCACTTCTAAAAGTTTTGTAGTAGAATCCCTAGTGTTTTCCAGATACATGACCATATCATCTGCAAAGAGTGAAAGTTTGATCTTTTCTGACCCTATGCGGAGCCTTGATTGCCATTTCTTTGCTAATTGCAATGGCTAAAACTTCCATTACAATGTTAAAGAGCAATGGAGACAATGGGCAACCTTGCCTGGTTCCTGATCTAAGTGGAAATTATTTCAATTTAACTCCATTCAATATGATATTGGCTGTGGGTTTGCTGTAGATGGCCTCTA
>CAUYPK010064894.1:0-13639 GCA_963574355.1 Loris lydekkerianus
CAAATCTTGTGTGGTGGGGGCTCTGATACAGCTCTAGTGGTGGGGTCTAATAGTCACTCACACAAAAAAAAAAAAAAAAAAAAAAAAAAAAAAAAAAAAATCAATATGAAAGAATAAGATACCATTGCTCTTTGGGCCAAAGCACTTCCTTGAATGACAATAATTAACTTGATTTGCTGATCTGAAACCACATGCAGGAAAACAAAGGAGAGCTTTGGCTTTGATACATGGTGTGCAGAGGACAATGACTGATTAAAAACAAAAAATTCTGGTATTCTTTCCTCAAAAATCATTAAAAAAAATTATACCTGTAATCCCAGCATTAGGAGACCAAGGCAGGAAGATCAATTGAGCCCAGGAGTTCAAGACCAGCTTGAGGAATAGCAAGATGTCGTCTCTACATAAAGTAGAAAAATTAGCTGTATCTATAGTCCCAGCTGCTTGGAAGGCTGAGGCAGGAGGACACTTGAGCACAGGAGTTCAAGGCTACAATGAGGTGTGATGACGCCACTGCACTTTAGTGTATTGCAACAGAGCAAGACCTTGTCTAAAAAAAAAAGTTTTGCAATCGAAGTACTCTGTGTAGTGAGGCTCCTCTTGTGATGACTGATGCTTCTGAGCCTGCTGGGATCCCCAGTGCCTTTCTTCCAAGGCCACCTGGACGTATGAGGGCTGGACAGGCCCCAGTAGGCAGCTCCTGGAGGCTGGTTCTAAGTGTCACCATTTCTGCCTGCTGTGTTCAGTGTGTCCACTGACAGGCATATGAAGGGAAGGTCTGCAGGCGTTTGTATACCTGAGGGTATATGCTCAATGGCAAGTGTTACCTCTGGAGTTCATGAACTTGCTGTTTCATTTGTTCATGGGACAAATATAAGGTGGCCGTAAAGTTCTTGTGCAATTTAAAACAGGATGCAATTTAATTGCACATGAACTTTATGGCCACCCTATATTAATGAGGGTCTATTGACCAAGTGTCTATTTGTTGAGGGAAAGACACTTTCTAAGCACTTGGAAAAAAAAAGAGAATGTTCTTGCCCTCAACAAGTTTGCATTTAGTAAGGAAAAGACAAATAATAAGTAAAATAAACAGAAAGGGATAAGTGCTATGGAGGGAAAAATAGGTTTAGGTAGGTAGTGCACGGCATGTGGTTAGCAGTCTTGCAAGTAGAGTCATGAAATAGGTGTAAGCACTAGTCCAGCCTCAAAGTGGTGAACAGGGAAGGTCTTCCAGCACTTGGAGCACAGCATGGCTTTTCCAATCATCTGGCTGGGCCCATAGTGAATGGGGATGCCAAGGTCAAGAGTACGGGCAGTCCAAGAGTACAAGCATCCAACTTGTGTACAAGGCTTACAAACGTCCACTTATGAACAGAGGCTGTTACAAGTAATAGGTAAATGTACCTGCTTTATTTTATTTTATTTTAATTGTTAAATCATAGCTGTGTACATAACTGCAATCAAGGGGTACAATTTGCTGGTTTCATATACAATCTGAAATATTCTCATCAAACTGTTCAATGTAGCCTTCATGGCATTTTCTTAGTTATTGTATGTAGACATTTTTATTCTGCTTTTAGTAAGTTTTGCCTGTACCCATTCTAAGATACAACGTAGGTGTGGCCCCACACATTACCCTCCCTCACCCTAACCTCCCTCCTCCCTTCCCCTTCCTTGGCCCTTTCCCCATAGTCTTGTGCTATAGTTGGGTTATAGCCTTCATGTGAAAGCTATAGTTTAGGTTCATAGTAGGGCTGAGTACATTGGATACTTTTTCTTCCATTCCTGAGATACTTTGCTAAGAACGGGAGAAAATATTTGCAGGTTATACCTCGATAAAGGTCTAATAACCAGAATCCACAGAGAACTCAAATGTATTAGCAAGAAAAGAACATGTGATCCCATCTCAGGGTGGGCAAGGGACTTGAAGAGAAACTTCTCTAAAGAAGACAGATGCACGATCTACAGATACATGAAAAAAAGCTCATCATCCTTACTCATCAGATAAATGCAAATCAAAACTACTTTGCGATATCACCTAACCCCAGTAAGAGAGCCCACATAACAAAATCTCAAAACCAGAGATGTCAGCGTGGATGTGGAGGAAAGGGCACACTTCTACACTGCTGGTGGGAATGCACACTAATATGTTCCTTCTGGATGTTTGGAGAATACTTAGAGACCTAAAAATAGACCTGCCATTTGATCCTATAATTCCTTTACTAGGTTTATACCCAGAAGACCAAAAATCACAATATAACAAAGACATCTGTACCAGAATGTTTATTGCAGCCCAATTCATAATTGCGAAATCATGGAAGAAGCCCAAGTGCCCATCGACTCACGAATGGACTAGCAAATTGTGGTACATGTCTACCATGGAATACTATGCAGCCTTAACGAAAGATGGAAACTTTACCTCTTTCATGTTTACATGGATGGAGCTGGAACATATTATTGTTAGCAAATTATCTCAGGAATTGAAGGAAAAGTATCCAATGCACTCAGCCTTACTATGAAGGTAAACTATAGCTTTCACATGAAGGCTATAACCCAACTATAGCACAAGACTATGAAGAAAGGGCCAAGGAAGGGGATGGGAGGGGGGAGGTTAGGGTGAAGGGAGGGTAATGGGTGGGGCAACACCTAGGGTGCATCTTAGAATGGGTACAGGCAAAACTTACTAAAGGCAGAATATAAATGTCTATATACAATAACTAAGAAAATGCCATGAAGGCTACGTTGAACAGTTTGATGAGAATATTTCAGATTGTATATGAAACCAGCACAATGTACCCCTTGATTGCACTAATGTACACAGCTATGATTTAACAATAATAATAATAAAAAAAAAGAAACTGAGAGGAAGCCTAACACTTATAGCACTTTGATAGTCATTTTAATTTAAAAAAATTTCAGGGTGGTGCCTGTGGGTCAAAGGAGTAGGGTGCCGGCCCCATATGCCGAAGGTGGCAAGTTCAAACCCAGCCCCGGCCATAAACTGCAAAAAAAAAAAAAAAAAAGAAAAAATTTCCACTGGTAATCTATATGTCTGTTTATTTTACTTTTATAGTAACTGTAAAATACAGTAACTGCACTTTACTGTATTTTATATATGTGTCTGCAATGGATTAGAAATTAATAGCAGCTCCTGCCACAGATTGCTCGAGGAGCTCAGCATTGCCACTCACAATTGGTGGTGATTCCTGTAGAATGCACAGCTATTAAAGAAGGAGTTAAAGCTTCCTACGCTTACCTGGATGACCATCTATGACATATTTTTAGGTTAAAAAGAAAAGAAAACTGGCATAGCAATGAATATGCGTGGTTGTAATTTGTAACAGTGACATATGTATTACATATACATTTACATGTATTTGCATGAATGTAAAAAATATTGGAGAGTTTTTATCAAACTGCTAACAGGGTTATTCAGAGCAGTGGAACTTGAGGAAGCAGATTATTAATTATTATTCTCTCTCTCTCTCTTTTTTTCTTAGGAGACGGGGTCTTGTTCTGTCACCCATCACAGCTCAGTGCAACCTCAAACTCCTGGACTCAAGAGATTCTCCTACCTCATCCTCCCAAGTAGCAAGGACTACAGGTGTCCACTACCACCACACCTTGCTAATTTTTTGTTTTTGAGGTTGGAAGTCCTGATCTCAAGCAATCCTTCCACCTTGCCTTCCCAAAGTGCTGGGAACACAGGTCTGCTCCGCACCCAGCCAATTTCCCCCTAATGGAACTCCGTATTACATCACTTTACAAGAACAAGCATGTGGTACTTCTATGATAAAAAAAGTAAAAGACAATAAAAAAATTGTATCGCATATTAAAACTCCAGATTTCTAGGTTCAGTCTTTCTAATGAGTCTCTGCAAGAGTGGGGCCCTCGCGTGGATAGAGTGAAAAAGCTTCCCCAGCCCAGGCACTGCCAACTCAGCTGGGTTTGGAACCCTCCATGGGACCACATGACCCTCAGCAGCTCCCTCTCTGTGATGGGCATGACAAGACCTCCCCAGGGGGTGCTGCGGGATGAAGGGATCAACTAGAGTAGACACTGAGAAAAAGTACGCCCCCTCCTCTAAGGACCCTGAAGGTCCGGGTGACCCTCCGGGCCACAGCTGATTATTCCAGCCAGCACTGGTCTGCCCCTTCCCTGAAGGCCTTTCAGTTTTAGCTTACTTTTACCCAAAGTGTTTCACTTAATTATTTTACTTTCCATCTCTCTGAGGACAACACTTTATTTTTCCAGAAAGTGCCTATCACATACTGATGAGCCTCAAAAACCAACATCAGAGTTCACAAAATAGATTTGACCACTTGGGCCCCCCTAGTTTTTTTTCCAGACTCCCCCCACAACCTGTCTCCAGTGACTTCCCAGCTTCACTAGCAAGTCCCCCCACTTCCCACCCCCAACCGTTACTGGGGTGTTACCTTCTACCTGGCATTTCCTTGCACAGAGTCAAACCTGCCTGCCTTTTTTTCCTTAACTAACATTTGTTGAGCTCCTATCATGAGTCATATCCATCAGGGGGCCTTACAAACATTACGTTCAGTCTTTGCAACAATCCTGCCACACAGGCATTTTTGTGTGGGTGGGGAAACTGAGGCTCAAGAGAAGTGAAGTGATCTTTTCCAGGTCTCAGTGCCAATACATTGGTAGGGCTTGGATTTGAACCCAGGTTTGTCTGTAGACCTGGATTAGGGACCTCACGTGCAGCCCTGCACCAATCAGCAAATAGAAGGAAACCCTCCCTTGTTGCTTAGGACTGGTGGGGCTATGGGCCACCCCACTGGGTTAAACCCCCAAGATAGCAGCTCCTGTCACCACAGAGCATGTGACTCCTCCCAGAGTCCCAGAATATTACCAGCCTTTTCTCCTTCCTTGTCCTTCCCCGATGAAACATGCCAGGGATATTTCTGCCTGCCACACTCTGACACTAGTTGCTAAGCTGCGCACGGGTGCTGGGCCAGCCCTCCTCTCTCCTTCCCTCCTTTCTCCTCCTTATGCAGAAGTGGGGTTTCAGGAGGTGAGGAGGGAGGTAGTGTCAACCTCCACCCCTAGAGGCTAACTGCCTCAGTTTCCCTACCCTGGAACACCTCTATGGCTCCTGATTGGAAAAGCATTGCTTATAGCATGTGAGCTAAAACTGAGCAGGACACCTGGGCAGCCAGCCAGGGAGAAATTTTATGTGGGTGCAAGAGCACAGCCTGATGGAGCCAGTGGCAACAACATCCTGTTTGTCCCTCACTGCCTTCTCTATTAAGAAAAGAAGTCCAATGTACTCAGCTCTACTATGAAACTAATTTATGGCCTTCACATGAAAGCTATAACCCAGTTATAACCCAAGAATAGGGGGAAGGAGGAAAGGGAGTGGAGGGAGGGGGGAGGGGGTCAGAGGGAGGGTGATAGGTGGGATTACACCTGGGGTGCATCTTACAAGGGTACATGCGAAACTTAGTAAATGTAGAATGTAAATGTCTTAACACAATAACTAAGAAAATGCCAGGAAGGCTATGTTAACCAGTGTGATGAAAATGTGTCAAATGGTCTATAAAACCAGTGTATGGTGCCCCATGATTGCATTAATGTATACAGCTATGATTTAATTAAACAAAAAACAAAAAAATATATATATGTATATAAATTTGGGGAAGATTCCCTATTGAACAAATAGTGCTGGGTGAATTGGCTGGTGTCCTGTAGAAAAATGAAACTGGACCCACACCTTTCTCCTCTAACAAAAATTGACTCTCACTGGTTAAAGGACTTAAACTTCAGACATGAAACAACAAAAATTCTTAGAGAGTGCAAGGGAAACACTTGAAAACATTGGCCTAGGAGAATACTTTATAAGGAGGACGTCTGGGCAATTGAAGCAGCATCAAAAATACATTACTGGCATCTGATCAAATTAAAAAGGGTTTTCACTGCCAACAACACACTAAGTAGAGCAAATAGACAGCCCTCAGAATGGGAGAGGATTTTTGCAAGTTATATTTCCAACAAAGGTCTAATAATCAGAATCCACAGAGAACTTAAACTAATTACTAAACAAACAAAGAAAACCCCCCAAAAACAAGTGATCCCATTTCATTGTGAGCAAGAGACATGAACAGAAGCTTCTCTGAAGAAGAGAGGCGCATGGTCTACAGACACATGAAAAAATGCTCATCATCCTTAATCATCAGAGAAATGCAAACCAAAACTACTCTGACATATCATCTAATTCCAGTAAAAGTAGCCCACATAATAAAATCCCAAAACTACAGATGTTGGCGTGGATGTGGGGAAAAGGGAACACTTTTGCACTGCTGGAGGGAATGCAAACTAGTATGTTCCTTTTGGAAGGAAGTTTGGAGAACACTCAGGGATCTAAATATAGTCCTGCCATTTGATCCTGCAATTCCTCTTCTAGGTCCTTTATCCAAAGGACCAAAAATCATTTGACAATAAAGATATTTGCACCAATTGTTCATTGCAGCTCAATTCATAATTGCCAAGTCATGGAAGAAGCCCAAGTGCCCATTGACCCATGAAAGGATTAATAAATTGTAGTATACGTATACCGTGAAATACTATGCAGCATTAAAAAGAAATGAAGACTTTACCTCTTTTATGTTTACATGGATGGAGCTGGAAATTATTCTTGTTAGTAAAGTATCTCGGGAATGGAAAAAAAATATCCAATGTGCTCAGTACTACTGTGAAACCAATTTACAATCACTCACACAAGCATATGATAAATGAAACACAACTATAGCCTAGGATAAAGGAAGGAAGGGGAGAGAGAGGGGAAGGGAGGGGGGTGGGTCGATAGAGAGGGAAAGGGGAAAGGGAGGGGGGGAAGGGGAGGTGGGAGGAGGGAGGGTGATCGGTTGGATTACACCTATGGTACATCTTACAAGAATAGATGTGAAACTTAGTAAATGTAGAATTTACTACATTTAAATGTAGTAGGGGGACCACACCTATGGAGCATATTGCCAGTAAAAGTGTGGTCTAACAGGTGTAGAACACAAATGTCTTAATCCTGTAATTGGGTAAAAGAGGTGAAGGCTATGTTGTTTAGTAGGATGTAAGCACTCCAATTTGTACAAATAATGAACACATTGAATCCCGTATTGGTATAAATGTATTTATGATCTATGTACAAAGGATTTAATAGAAGAAGAAGAAGAAGAAGAAGAAGAAGAAGAAGAAGAAGAAGAAGAAGAAGAAGAAGAAGAAGAAGAAGAAGAAGAAGAAGAAGAAGAAGAAGTAGTAGTAGTAGTAGTGGTGAAAGCCATACTTTCAGTTATTTTGGATATACCCAGAAGTGGGTATTGTTAGATCATATGGTAGTTTTATTTTTATTTTTGTAGTAAAAAAAATCACATAAAATAAAATTTTCTGTCTTAACCATTTTTAAGTACAGTACAGTAATGTTACCTATAAACACATGTAAAAATTTTCAGACTCAGAATGGAAACACTTGTGTAAAAAAACAACACCTTTGATAAATAGAGCAGGGGAAGGTAATGAAAAGAAAGGTTCTCAGGCTTAGTATACCTGATAGCAAAACTATCAAAAAAGAATCTGCAAAAACCAAAACCTTGCACAAAGGCCATCACAAACTTATACTAAAATAATGCTACAGGGACGCCTGTCCAGCAGCTGCCTGTCCAATCTCAGATTTTAGATGGTACCGCCTTTGTTATTGATCTTTATAGCCAAGGGTAATTAAATCAAAACAATTATGTAATCCTCCTTATTTATTTATTTATTTATTTATTTATTTATTGCAGTTTGGGGCCGAGGCCAGGTTTGAACCCGCCAACTCCGGTATATGGGGCTGGCTCCATACTCAGTGAGCCACAGGCACTGCCCCCAAACACATTTTTTTTTTTTTTTGAGACAGAGCCTCAAACTGTCTCCCTGGGTAGAGTGCTGTGGCATCACAGCTCACATCAACCTCCAACTCCTGGGCTCAAGCGATTGTCCTGCCTCAGCCTCCCAAGTAGCTGGGACTACAGGTGCCCACTGCAATGCCTGGTCTTATTTTTCCTTTAAAGCCCTTAAACCCTATCTCCCTTAATATGCATATAGTTTACTATTGCATAAGTATATCCATTGCATTGCCCTAGTCTCAAATAAATGTCTTTTTTCTTTTAGAGAGCCTCTCTTTGTGTGTCATTTAGGGTGAAACACTTTTTTTATGCAATAGATACCTAGAACTTTTCATCTTACAAAACTAAAACTTTATATTCATTGAATAACTCCTCTTCCCCCTCTGCCCCCATCTCCTGGTAACACACCATTCTAATTTCTGTTTCTAAGAGTCTGACTACTTCATGTGCCTCATACAAGTGAGATTATACAGTTTTTGTCTTTTTGTGATTTTTTTTTAACTTAGTAGAAAGCCATTTAAGTTTCTTGATGTTGCAAATAGCAGAATTTCCTTTTTAAGGTTGAATTTAACATCCCATATATATATAGTGTTTTAGATATATCTTATGTGTGTGAGTGTGTGTATGTATATGTTATATATATATATATATATATATATATATATATATACAGAATATATATATATATATATAAAACAGAATCTATACAGCACATTATTCATCTGTTGATAGATGCTTATGTTACCTCACTTTCTGGCTATTGTGAATGGTGCTGCTGTTATCAAGGCTATTTAAATATGCCTTTGGTAAGCAGAAACACAGAACTTTAAAGGAAAGATAAACAAATAAATAAATCTTTGAGAACTTTCTATCTTTGTTTTGCATACATACCCAGAATTGGGATAGTTGTATCATATGGGTATCTCTATTTTTAGTTGTTGGAGGAAACTTCACACTGTTTTCCACAGCAGTTGCACCATTTTACAATTCCACCAACAGTGCAGAAGGGTTCCATTTTTTCTATATTCTCAACAATATGATATTTACTTTTTTTTTTTTATAATGGCCATTGCAATGGTTGCGAGATTATATCTCAGGTGGCACTGCTTTGCATTTCATTGATAATTTGTGATGCTGAGCATCATTTCACGTGCTTGTTGGCCATTTGTATATCATCACTGGAGGAATATCTATGCTAGCTGCATTTTAAAATTGAGTTATTTGGGATATTTTTGTTATTGAGTTATAGGTATTCTTTATATATTCTGGATATTATTGCTTTACTAGATATGACTTGCAAATATTTTCCTCATTCTGTAGTTTGCCTTTTAATTATATTAATGTGTCTTTTGATGCACAAAAGTTTTTAAGTTTAATGTAGTCTCGTTTGTCTATTTTTGTTCTTGTTGTCCGAAGCTTTTCCACCATGTTTTTCTTCTAGGTGTTTTATGCTTTTAGGGCTATGTTTAGGTCTTTATTTCATTTTGAGATAATTTTGTATATAATGTAGGGTAAGAGCCCAACCTCCCATTATCATTAGTTGGAGAGATTGTTCTTTCTCCACTGAGCGATCGTGACACCCTTATCTAAGATCATTTGACCATGTACAGTAGAGTTTGTTGCTGGGTTTTCTGTTCTATTTCATTAGTCTATTTGTCTATCTTTGGACAGTACCATACTGTTTTGATTACTAATCTATGTAACATGTTTAAAAAATAGAAAGTTTGGGTCCTTTTTTTCTTTTTCAAAATTGGCTTGGCTATTCAAGGCCTCTTGAGATTCCATATCATCATCAGGGTGAATTTTTTTTTTTAAATTAAATCATAGCTGTGTACATTAATGTGATTATAGGGCACCACCATACACTGGTTTTATAGACTGTTTGACACATTTTCATCACACTGGTTAACCTTCCTGGCATTTCCTTAGATATTGTGTTAAGACACAATATTATATTCTACATTTACTAAGTTTCACATGTTCCCTTGTAAGATGCACCATAGGTGTAATCCCACCAATTGCCCTCCCTCTGCCCATCCTCCTGCATCCCCCCCTCTCCCCCTTCCCCATATTCTTTAGGCTATAACTGGGTTATAGCTTTCATATGAAAGCCATAAATTAGTTTCATAGTAGGGCTGAGTACATTGGATAATTTTTCTTCCATTCTTGAGATACTTTACTGAGAAGAATATGTTCCAGCTCCATCCATGTAAACATGAAAGAGGTAATGTCTCTATCTTTCTTTAAGGCTGCATAATATTCCATGGTGTACACATACCATAATTTATTAATCCATTCATGGATTGATGGGCACTTGGGCTTTTTCCATGATTTAGCAATTATGAATTGGGCTGTAATAAACATTCTGGTACAAATATCTTTGTTATAATGTCATTTTTGATCTTCTGGGTATATGCCTAGTAGAGGAATTATAGGATTGAATGGCAGATCTATTTTTAGATCTCTAAGTGTTCTCCAAACATATTTCTAAAAGGAATGTATTAATTTGCATTCCCACCAGCAGTGTAGAAGTGTTCCCTTTTCTCCACATCCATGGCAACATTTCTGGTCTTGGGATTTTGTGACATGGGCTAATCTTACTGGAGTTAGATGATACCTCAAAGTAGTTTTGATTTGCATTTCTCTGATGATTAAAGATGATGAGCATTTTTTCATATGTCTGTAGGCCGTGCACCTGTCTTCTTCAGAGAAGATTCTTCAAGTCCCTTGCCCAACCTCTGATGGGATCACTTATTCTTTCCTTGCTTATACGTTTGAGTTCACTGTAGATTCCGGTTATTAAACCTTTGTCGGAGACATAACTTGCAAATATCTTCTCCCATTATGAGGGCTGTCTGCTTGCTCTACTTAACTGTGTTCTTGGCTGTGCAGAAGCTTTTTAGTTTGATCAAGTCCCAGTAGTGTATTTTTGAAGTTGCTTCAATTGCTGGGGTTTCCTCCTCATAAAATACTTGCCCAGACTGATTTCTTCAAGGGTTTTCCTCTCTTCTAGTATTTTTATAGTTTCATGTCTTAAGTTTAAATCTTTAATCTACTGAGAGTCTATCTTAGTTAATGGTGAAAGGTGTGAGTCCAGTTTCAGTCTTCTACAGGTCACCAGCCAGTTCACCCAGAACCATTTGTTAAATAGGCAATCGTTTCCCCACTGAATGTTTTTAATTGGCTTGTCAAAGATCAAATAGCGATAAACAGCCAGATTCATCTCTTGGTTCTCTATTCTGTTCCAGACATCTTCTTCTCTGTTTTTGTGCCATTAGCATGCTGTATTGATCACTATCCACTTGTAGTATAGTCTGAGGTCTGGTAGCATGATTCCTCCTGCTTTGTTTTTATTTCTGAGTAATGTCTTGGTTATTTGAGGGTTTTTCTGATTCCATATAAAACAAAGTATTATTTTCTCAAGATCTTTCAAGTATGACAGTGGAGCTTTAATAAAGATTGCATTAAAATTGTATATTGCTTTGGGTAGTATGGACATTTTAACAATGTTGATTCTTCCCAGCCTTGAGCATGGTATGTTTTTCCATTTGTTGACATTTTCAGCTATTTCTTTTCTTAGAGTTTCATAGTTCTCTTTATACAGATCTTTCACATCCTTTGTTAGATAAACTCCCAAATATTTCATCTTCTTTGGCACTAGTATGAATGGAATAGAGTCTTTAACTGTTTTTTCAACTTGACTATTGTTGGTATATATAAAGGCTACCGATTTATGAATGTTGATTTTGTAACCTGAGATGTTGCTGTATTTCTTGATCACTTCTTAGAGTTGTGTAGTAGAATCCCTGGTGTTTTCCAGATATACAATCATATCATCTGCCAAGAGTGAAAGTTTGATCTCTTCTGACCCTATATGGATACACTTGATCAACTTTTCTTCCCTAATTGTGGTGGCTAAAACTTCCATTACAATGTTAAACAGCAGTGGAGACAATGGGCAGCCTTGTCTAGTTCCTGATCTGAGTGGAAATGATTTCAATTTAAATCCATTCAATACAACATTGGCTATGGGTTTGCTGTAGATGGCCTCTATCAGTTTAAGAAATGTCCCTTCTATACCAATTTTCTTAAGTGTTCTGATCATGATGGGATGTTAGATATTATCAAAAGCTTTTCTGCATCAATTACGAGAATCATATGGTCTTTGGTTTTAAACAAATTTAATAAATTTGTTTATGTGCTGAATTGTACTTATAGACTTATACATATTGAATTAGCCTTGAGACGCTGGGATAAAGTCGTCTTGGTTATGATGTATAATTTATTTGATGTGTTGCTGGATTCTGTTTGTTAGGATCTTGTTGAATATTTTTGCATCTATATTCATTAGTGATATTGGTCTATAATTTTCTTTTCTTGTTGGGTCTTTTCCTGGTTTAGGAATCAGGGTGATATTTGTTTCATAGAACGTGTTGAGTAGTCATTCTTCTTTTTCTACATTTTGAAATAGGTTGACTAATATAGGTACTAGTTCCTCTTTAAAGGTTTGGTAGAATTCTGACGTGAAGCCATCTTGTCCAGGGCTTTTCTTTTTAGGAAGATTTTGTATGGTTGATGCTATTTCAGAACTTGTTATAGGGCTGTTCAAAATTTCCACTTTATCCTGGCTAAGTTTGGAAGGTGACGTGCTTCCAAGTACTGGTCAATTTCCTTCAGATTTTCATATTTCTGAGAATAAAGTTTCTTGTAATATTCATTAAGGATTTTTTGAATTTCTGAGAAGTCTGTTGTTATTTTGTCTTTGTCGTTTCTGATTGATGACATTAGAAATTTTACTCTTTTTTTTCCTGGTTAGGTTAGCCAAGGGTTTATCTATTTTATTTACCTTTTCAAAAAACCAACTTTTTGATTTCTTGATCTGTTGTATAATTCTTTTGTTTTCAATTTCATTTAATTCTGCTCTAATTTTGATTATTCCTTTTCTTCTACTGGGTTTGGGGTTGGAATGTTCTTCCTTTTGCAGTTGCTTGAGATGTCCTTAAGTTGTTTACTTCCTCTCTTTCCATTCTCTTGAGGAAGGCTTGCAGTGCTATAAATTTCCCTCTTAGGCCTGTCTTTGTGGTATCCCAGAGGTTTTGATAATTCGTGTTTTCGTTGTCATTTTGTTCCAGAAATTTTGCAATTTTCTTCTTAATCTAATGTCTGACCCAGCTATCATTCAGTGTAAGGTTATTTAACTTCAATGTTTTTGTACTAGTATGCAGATTCCTTTTGTTACTAAGTTCGACTTTTATTTGATGGTGGTCCAAGAAGATGCAAGGAATAATTTCTGTTCCTTTAAATTTACTGAGGTTAGATTTGTGACCTAAGATGTGATCAATTTTGGAGTATGTTCTGTGGCCTGATGGAATGTATGTGTATTCAGTTTTGTTGGAATGAAATGTTCTGTAGATGTCTGCTAAATTCAAATGTTGGATGGTTAGATTTAAACCTAAAATTTTCTTGCTTAGCTTCTTATTAGAGGATCTATCCAACACTGCCAAAGGAGTGTTGAAATCTTTGACTATTATGGAGCAGGAGGAAATCAAGTTGCTCATGTCTGTTAGAGTTTCTCTTATAAATTTAAGTGCATTCTGGTTGTGTGCATCAATATTAATAATTGAAATCTCATCGTATTGAGTATTACCCTTAACAAATATGAAGTGACCATTCTTATCCTTCCTTACTTTTGTTGGTTTAAAGCCTATTGTGTCTGCAAATAGAATTGCAACACCTGCTTTTTTCTGATT
>CAUYPK010064895.1:0-18914 GCA_963574355.1 Loris lydekkerianus
TGCTTTGATTTCACGTGTTTCCCCCCTGGGGGCGGGACTACGCGCTCAGAGATCTCTCCTCAGAGGTCCCTCCTCAGAAGCAGCATAACAAAATCCAAACTTGGCAAAGAGCCACAGTATACAAAATAATGATAAGAGGCAGAGAGCCGCATTCATTTTGGCCGGGAGCCGCGTGTTCGCCACCCCTGCCTCAGATGTTTGCGAGTTGGATTTTTATTTTGTTGCGTGTGGTAGGCACAGTGCTCTTTGAGAACAGCCAAACTGTTGATCCTGTGTGAGAACACACCCAGAGAAGAGCCTGGGGGTTTTAGTCTGTTGGTGTTGAGTTGTTACAGTCCTTAGTTTCTGGTTGCACTGGGAACTGGCAGCCATAGCCTTGGGTCCAGGACGCTGGGGACATTAATTTTTCTTTGCACGGTGTCCTCCACTCTCCCTTTGAAGTGGTAGTGTTGATGCTCTTTTCCATGAGAACTCTCTTCCTCTGAGCAATAAGCAAAACCTTTATTCTGGAAACAGTTCTCCCTTCCACTTTCGCTGCCTTGCCAAGGGTTGGAAATCACATTTGTTTGTTCACATTTGTTTGTGCTCCTGTCTTTGGTTCTTGTGAGCATGCTTGCTGCCTCCTCCCTTCCCTGCATGGAGCTGTTGGGGCCTCTTGTCCCCTCCCACCTGCGTGCACGTGGGGCAGCCACTCTCCAGGGCTTCCTTTGCCATTTGGAAGTCTTTGGCTGCGTCTCTGTGTCCCTGCACAGCTGGGACTTCTGGAATGGAGAGCACATCTGTTTTCTCCAAGAGTTGTTTTTAGTACACAAGTATCTGTCCTTGTGCTTCTGGGGAAAATGGAAATGATACATTGAGCCTGTGGCGTCAGACTCCGGTGCAGCTGTGGGTAAAAGCAAAGCTGTCTACTTCTGGGTAGACTAACCAGCCAGCAAGGAGATCTTGCTTTGAAATCACAAGGGAACACATTTCATTTTGCAGTCAGTTTTGGGAAAAAATTGTAGGCTCAGTGCCGACAATAAAATAAAAGATCTGCTTTGAAATGTCTCTGAGGATGGGAGCTGTGGGTTCCTTTCTCTCTCCTGAACACACTGTCCTAGTGTAACTGAAGAATGTCCCTGAAGACATTTGGCAGCTTCATTTCATGTTTTTCTATCCAGAAAGTTGAATGGAATTAAAATTTGAATTAGGCTAAATGTCTTACTTCTCCAAAAAGAAATTCAACTCTGTTTGCTGCCTGTTACCTATAATATGAAAATAAGTATTAATTGTATTTTTAGTTATTTTTGTCTCAATTCTACATATTTAAACTTCCATCTGGGATATCTAAACACAGCTGATGTGTTTAGATAAAGTAATTATGCCATATGCTTGCTTTTGTATTTGTTTCTGAATAAATGTCTAAAATATGATACAAGAGATCACAAATCTCAATTAGATTATATAATGAGAGGCTGCTTGGAAAGTAATTAAAGGGAAGACTTATTCCCAGTGAGGTAAACAGACTCTCTCGTCAGTAGTTCATACAGCACAGCGTGGCTTTCAGGCATCTGGGTAAATGAAGACATCTGGTTCAGAATAAGAAAAACGTGCCACCGGAACCAGGCCCTTTTATTGCCTCCTGCCTAGTGGCAACAAGAACTTGTCCTGATGGTTACTGTCTGAACACGACTTACTAGGTGCTAGACAGAGCAAGGGGCTGTCTGATTTCTCTTCATCTGTGGTCACGCTGTGGGGATTTTTCCACGGTGCAGCAGGGTCTTCCTCAGCGAGGCAGAAATAGAGCTGGAGGTTAGCAATGTCCGCCCCCCGTCTGTGGGTTGTGCGCCCCTTGGTTCTTCGCTGGATGCTGGCTTCCCAGGCCATCTGAGCAAGGACGCCCTTGGGTTAATTGCCCTTGTACAGCTCACCGTTTCAGTAGTAGCATCTCTTCACAAACTCACTGGAAATCACGAACATGTCGGCTTACGTAATTAGTGGTTCAATCTGAAATAGAATTGTACAGAAAATACAGGTGAGTGAAGTAGCAAAAGGTAGGAAGGAAGAGAACCAGAGGGTTCAAACACCAGAAAAAATTCCCTCTGGAGAGTGGAACATTGAGCAGACAGCTGTGGTAAAGAGTCCCTTCTGGAGCTGTTGAACTTTAGGATAAATCCCACAGGTGGTGACAGAAGATATAATGAATTTGCCACCTATGCATTTGTTTTTTGTTTTTGTTTTTTATTTTTTTACATATACATGTGTTTATTAGGTTTCCATTTTTTTGCCTTCACAAAATTAAAAAGGCTTAAAATTTAATAACAATAACAATGTTTAAGATAAGGATTAGAAAAAAAATCCTCGTAAAGAACGAACGAGCATAAATACATTCAGAAAAGGAATCAGACAATTCCTACATCGAAATATTAAGCAATAATACAATAATAATGCAAAGAAAGTAATATTCACATTGTCAAATAAGAGTATGTCTATTATAGAATGCTTTGACTCTGAGATTATTGTCTGTGGATCTACCAGTTCCATTAATAGTTTTTATAATACTTTTAATAATACTCTTTTTTTCTCTGGGATAGTTACCCTCTGTCTTGGTCTTGTTTGATTTATTTGGGCAGTGTCTTTATCAAAGAATTAATACTAAGTCATTAATGATCACTTTAATTTTTTTGTTGTGGTTGATATTTCTAACGTGTTACACATTGACCATTAAAATTGTCACCTAGCAGAATAATCTTGTAATTACTAGAAATAGTTCACTTTTGCAGAAAGGACACATTAGTAGCTTCATGGCAAGATTATGGCATAAGATTTGTTCATCTTGGCTGTTTATAATCACTGGCTGTGATCTTTGCTCTGTACTGAGGACAGATGCATTGGGGGGGGGGACTAGGGGTAGGGGAGGAAATCCTCCCAGGGTACTTCTTTCATACTCCTCTTTGTTATTTCTGTCTTTTCCCTCAGATTTAGGTTATTTGTGATGTGGTTTCCTGATTAATAATCAGGGAATGTTTTAAGTTTAAGCAGAATGTTTTTATTCATCTTAGTTATCCACCAGAGATACAGCATAGAAACTTCTGTTAACAGATTTATTATTGTGTCGTATATAGGCATATGTTAAACAAGAGACTCCCTGTATTTAAATTTTATCATCTTTTTTTCTAATACCACTGGCCCCACCCCTAGCACCTGTCAGGACTTGCTCAGCACAGCCTGTCTACAGGATGGGGCAGGTCTGCAGGGGTGGAGAGAGGCCTGAACTGGGGAATGGCCAGACCGCCAAAGGACAAAACAAAGCCACATGCTCGTTCACAATGCGTGGCCACAGGTTGCATCAGGATGGGAACATCTCCAGCACCACTTCCTTTCTCCCCGTCAAGCAGCCAGGACCCCACTGGCGCTTTACATTAGTAGAAGAGAGCAGGCTTCAGACTTTACCACATGGTTTCACAAGGAGTGCTCCACCTGGTTCTCCCTGCAATCCTACCTACTTAGGTTGTTACTGCCTTTCCCTATTTCACAAATGAAGATGCTGACCACACAGCAAGGAAGGAGAAAACTGCCACTCAAGTCCACATTTTCTGACATTGAATCAGAAGCCTAAACCACAAGAAACACCATTTTTAAAATTCAGAGACTGTTAATTTCTAAAGAATTCCAGTAAGAACACTTTCTAGTAAGATTCTTTTTTTTTAGTTTATATTCTTTATTTGTATTAGTTGCCGAAATCTGATGTGTGTTTTGAATACACTTTTAAGTGAATTTATAGCACAACTCAATTCAAATTTTTAAAACTACTGGATTTGCTTCTCATCCTAATGTTTTGATTAATTATGCATGTGTCTTTATTAATTCTTTTCTCTGCTTTTTTGTAAACTTTTTGGTTGAACATTTAATTTTTATAGAGGCTTCATAATGAATATAAATGCTGTGAGTTTTTTCTAAATAAATCTTTGGCTGTATTATATAGCTTTTGGTGTATGTAGTAGTTTTAGCATGATTTTTGGCTAATTTCTTTGACCTAAGGATGTGATCCAGTAACTTTTTTTTTAAAGACAGCGTCTCACTCTGTTACCCAGGCTAGGGTGCCATGGTGTTATTACAGCTCATAACAACTTTAGATTCCTGGGTTCAAGCAATGCTCCTGCCTCAGGTTCCCAAGTAGTTGGGATTATAGATACCTAGCCATAATGCCTGGCTAATTTTTCTATTTTTAGTAGAGATTTTTTTTTGCTTAGGGTGGTTTGAATTCCTGAGCTCAAAGGATGCACCCCAGAGGGCTGGGATTACAGGTATGAGCCCCTGTGCCTGGCCTGATCCAGTAATTTTCAGTTGCTTTATTTCTCTTTGTTCTGTTTCTGGTTTTGTTGTACAACCTTATTTTTAAGGCGATATTTATGGCCATTTGTATTTGTTTTCAGCAGGAGATGTTCCTTACATTGAATTCTTCTGTCCTGCTTTGAGGGCTCTTTGGATGAGGGAAGCCTTGGGTCTCCCCACCCTTTCCCTAATCAGCATTTATTGTCCCTCCCCCCCCCCCCCCGCCCCTACATTTATCTCCAAATATAATGGATGATCCAACAGTTGGGGATTTGGATTACTTTAGGATGAGCTGAGAGGGAGTGCTCAGGGTGGAATGCTTCCACATTTTTCGGTAGCAGGCCACCTACCCCTCCAGCTCATAGGAGACACATCCAGACATGTCTGCCTCATGTCTGAGAGGGACGGGACACCTGCTGGCTCTGTTCTCTAGCTCTAGCCAAGCAAAGCCAGGCTTCCTGCACTCTGCCTGCCCTGTGCGGCTGACTGGGATGCTTCCCAGCTTTCTTGTTCTCTCCAGAGAACGTCTTCCTTCTATGATCTGCCTCTCCTTAACTCCAGGATGCCTCTCCAGACAGCAGTGACAAATGATTTGCTGTGGAAATTCTGGTGTTCTGTTTTTTAAATGCAGGGTGTTCTATCCTGTGGGAGCAGGAAAGAGATAACTTAACTGCTGTGTGTGCCTGAGTTGATGTGTTTGAGAACACTGGGGAGGATGAGTCATCTCGTCTCTGTGGTCCAAGCCTCCTTCCATATGTGGGAGCCAGGACTGTTGCATAATTTCTAATAGATTACCTGTTCAAACTGAAGGCCTTCCCTCCATGTTGATTGTGTGGAAATTTTGGCCCCAATTTAGCCTTGTAAGTCCTTCCCCCTTACCTTTGGATTGCACTGTTAAGATAATATAGATTCAAATGCACTTTGGACCTGGAGTAGTAAGTGAGAAGAGTGACCCACAGGGGTTTATTCTGTTGGCAAAGGTTTTGATGACTCCTTATTGCTTATTAAATTAAGTTTAAACCCTGTCAATTCTATACTTCTCCTGGAAGTATGGAGTCATCTTATTGAGTAATGATAATTAAATGGTAGGAGCCAAAATTTATTCATCTGGGGTAGCTTGCATGTGTTCAGTATGTCCTTTCAGCTCGAAACTTGACAATATGTCACTTGTTGGGGAGGGAAAAACCCTTTTCTTCTACCTTCTTAGGTCTAACTTGGGGCCTGCAAGTTAAACTCGTATATATGCACACAGGCCCTAGCAAAGGAATTAGCTGCCTTATTAAAGTCAGAGGCTGGGACCTAACTCAGTACGGAAGAGGAAGGGGGAATGAAAGTCTCCTATGAACAAAGAGGTCTCTTCAGGAAAGATAAATGGGCTTGTGGGGAGCAGACGGCAGTAGAGAGGGTTGGTGGGGGTTGTCCATACAGCCTGAGAACTCTCTCTTCTGAGAAGGGTTTGTGGTGGGTTGTTTCTTCCCCTGGTGGCTGACCTGCCTCATTAGGGGAGTTTATGGCAGCCTCATTGCCCGGAAGTTGATGCTTTTAGTCAGATGAGCGAAGCTCCAAGAAGGCTTCCTTGTGTGTTTGTTGAATCTCAAATGTCTTCAGCTTAAAATAGTATTCATGCCACTTCTGGGTCTCCACATGCTCAATTTTCACTGCCCCAGTTGTTGCCTCTGTACTGCTCCTAGCCTCTCTGCTGAACGTCAGAAACCGCTTTTTTAGCTGCAACTCAGGTTATCTCAGCAGGATGTCCCTATATTACAAACATGCAAAGGGCCATCTCTGCCTCCGTCCTTGTCTGCCCAGCTGTTCTTGTTTGTGTTCTTAGAGCAGGCATCACCTGGGCTGTGAGAACTGGGTCATCTTTGATTCTAGCTCCTTTTCCTTCCACGTCCAGACATTGTGGACGCTGGTTGGTGCCACTTTTAGAATGTCTCTGGGTCTTGCCCTGACTTGCTTTGATTTTCTGATTGATTTTCTTCCCTTCCTTTTCCCCCCACTCATTCTGTCCTATAGGCAATGGGTGGCTGTTTATTTTATTGACAAACGTTTTGGTAACCCCTTTGCTTATTAAATTAGTAATTATTAACTTACAAAAGGCATTCAGGAGTTTCTGTCTCACTCTCCACTAACTGCCCTAGCTGAGCAAGACTTTCCCTTCCTCTGTACTCATCCTCCCCATCCGAGCCCTTCAGAAGGTTGGACATCGCCTTGAGGATGTGGCTCAAATGTCACCTCTCTCCTCTTGGAGGTCAGGTGAGTCTTCCTGAGCACCCCCAGCCTCTGTGTCTCTCCTGAGTGTCCACCACTGGCTGTTAGATTGTAATTATCTGCCCACTTATTTTTGTCAAAAGCTAAAGTCAGAGCCTAATTCCTATTTGTTTTATATAGCATACACACACACACATTTGCCAACAGAATAAATAGAATAAATCCCTGTGAGTCACTCTTCCCATGTACTACCATTTGATTATTTAAGAAATTCTAGCATCTGTGAGACAGGAACAGTTTGAACGAGTTCTTGGAGGCAGGGATGGTGTTCTGCACCTTGAGTACAGTCAGAGGTGTAGGACAGCTGAGAGCTGCCCTAATGGCGAAGGGGAAGCAAGACTTGGTCTTTACCCAGGTTCGCAGCCTCCCCACGGCCTGGTGTGTTCAGACAGGCTCACTCAGGAGGTAATACAATGGTGACACTTAGAACTTGTGGGCACCAGTTGTGTACCTCACTTCATCTTCATCTGTGCCCCTGTCAGGTGGAAGCTGGTTAGTCCCAGGTGCAGAGGGGGAGTCGAGGCTGACAGAGGCTGGGGCCTTGGCTGAGTTGGGAGTGTTGTGGAGCTAGTGCGGGCAGAGACAGGATTCCACCTAGGCCTTGGCACTTTCACGCCATGTACACCAGCTGCACGAGAAGGGTGCCTTAACACAAACATGCTGTTAAGGATGTCTGTCACCCTGCATTGTTTGGTGAAACCTACTGCATGGTGTAGGCATCGTGTTCTCAGCCTTTTGTTACGATTGATGGATTTAGAGGCCTCTGAACGTCATTTTTGAATTTCAGCTTTAAAAATTCTTGTTCATTGTTAACTGTGTTCAACCCATCCCTTCTTGTTTACCTTTTTAAAACCTTTCCGTGGTCACCCGATGTCTCTGTCTAGCTCCCATAGGTGGTTAAATGGGGGATTCCTAGCTTCCAGTCAGCCAACAATTTCAGGCTCTAAGGAAGTGCTTCCAGCCACTTTGGGGCAACTTTGCCTGAAAGAGGTACCAGCATTGACACTGTGTCTATATTATCTTAATCTCTGCAAGCAAAACCCAGCAAATGCAAAAGCCAGCAACACAGAGGAAATGCTGTGTTTGCAGCTCATATTAATACTGCAGAAGGCTCATCTCCTTAAAAATGTTAAAAGCCCCTACTTTTATAAAGGTAGGTAACCCAGTAGAAAAATGGGCAAAGGAAATAAACAGAGTTTCCAGGTAAGAAAATAGGCATCACTCTTCAGTGTATAAGGATGTTCTGCCTTACAGTATGACATAAAAGAAAGATTCTCTGACATGTGCCCCACCACCTTAATTTGCTGGGGCTGCCGCAACGAAGCTCTGCAGACTGGGTGGCTTCAGTAGCTCAAGGTGTTGTAGGGCTGGTTCCTTCCTGTGCCCATCTTCCCCTTCTCTGTTAACCCTGAGCTAATCTCTTCTCCTAAGGATTCCAGCCATATTGGATTAGGCCTGTCCCAGTGACCTCGCTCTAATGTAATCACCTCTTTAAAAATCCTTTCTCTAAATGACAGTGGCTGCTGAGGTATTGAGGGTTAGGACTTCCGCTGATGAATTGCAGGCAGGGGAGGGGAAGCTTGACGACACAGGTTGGTGTAGGACAGGGGAAATCAGCACCCTCAGATGTGACTGGTAGAGGCAGAGAGTCCCACAGTCTCTTAGGAGAGGAATTTGTTAAAATTCAAAGGGATTCTCTGACCCGTGTGGGTACGAGCTGCAGGTTTTCAAGGACACCTGGCTCATGGTAGCATGTTCCTATGGAAGCAACCTAGGCCATGGGCTAGTCACAGCTTAAAGAATGTAGATGTCTTTTATGGAGGGATATGGAATGCTCCCTAGCAACTTGAGGTCGGTGGTTCTCAACCTTCCTAGTGCTTGTCGTGACCACAGGTTGAGTACCGCTGCTTTAGGTAAAAAGTGAGGTGTATAAAAGTGTGTATGGAATTTTATAGGTATTTGCTTGATTATGCGTAAAATATTTTTCTGAGGTTACACAGATGTCGTCATACCTTGTTGGGGCAAGGCAGGGGTGGTTGGCTGTGTACTGGCGCGTGCTAAGGGTGGAAGGGAGACATTGTATATACTTTAGTACTTTCTGAATTTTGACTTCTGAATTTATTAAAAATTTTATTTCCCCCATGAGAAAATTATGTGAGGAGGTCATTGGTAACATTGTTTGAGGCCATTTTAAAAAATAAAATTATATCTTTGTTGTGAGAAGCCTGTTTTGTTTTTCTTGGGGACTGAATGCCCCACAAGTCATGATTTGGAAGGTTTTACAAGGCAGTGGTTTAACATCTGGCAGTAACAGCGCTTTGGGAGAACAGGCCTCTCTGGTGCTCTTTCCTCCAGGGTTTTGGCGTAGAATGTTCAAGATTCCATTTTGCTTAGAAACTGCTTAGTCTTGTTAATTAGGCTCTTCTGGTTTTACTAGGTTATTTCAAGACATTGTGGGTGATGATGTTGGTGAAGAAAGCTAGTAGTGTCTTGATCATATAGTAACTCCTTCGCTTGAACTGTGAGGTTTGAAGGTTGTAGCATCTTGTTGTGGGCGAGGGATCCCAAGCTGAGAGATTTAAGTGGCTTGTCTGATATCTCCTGGTAAATTAGCTGGTGTGTGTGCAAAACTGGCTCTGCTGAGAAGAGAGAGGAATTATTGGCCAGCACCCACTCACACCTGCCAGCGCTGGTCGTGGGTGTGGTTGGGTGCTCCTCAGTTGGGGCAGTATTACCCCGTGGGGGACATTGGCAGTGTTTGGAGACATTATTGGTTATGTAACCAGAGTGTCTTTTTTGGAGATCTTGTAGAGCTGGGGATACTTTTGAACACCCTGCAGCATATGGGGCAGCCCTAAGTCAGCGCTGAGGTCAAGGAACCCGGATGTGGCTGAAGGGAAGGCCTGGCCGCGGCCCCCAGAGCCCACGTCTTGGTGTCCCAAGCTTGTCCATGCGCTCCCTTGTGAACATTTCTTCTATCAGGATTGGTGGTGATAGATGTGATTATTTGGGATCATGACTGATGGCAGATTTCAGGGGCCTCCTCTGGTGTCCCTGCCTTTGAGTGCAGTGCTACTTTCACTCTATCCCTGTTTCTCATGATGTCCACAGCGTCTCTGCCCTAATCTGAATGGTGGAGCAGGCTCTTGCTCTTATCTTTCCAGTAGAGTTTACGAATTGGGGGGTGAGCAAAGCAGAACCCATAGCCTTAGAGCTCCTTGAGACCTTGGGAAACAGATGGAGAAAGCCAGAGTGAGGGGTGAGCCAGAGCAGGGGTACACCTGGGACCCAGGCAGAGTGAGGCCAGGCCCTCAGGCCTCAGGGCACACTGTCTGCTCTGTTTCCCATCCAGGGCTGCCCACTGCTTCCCACTGCTTTTAAGGGAAGCCTGACAATGTTTAGCCAGGATGTTTAACCAGGATGTTTAGCCAGGGCCACAAGATTGGCCTTCCTTTGTCTTTTTCCTTCAGGTCAGTGTGCAGCCCCCTTTGTCCCCATTTCCATGTGTGAGAGGCAGAGGGGGGGAGGAGAAGACTGGTCCTTCTGTGGTTGGTGTCAGGGGCAGCTGCCTACCCCCTACCTCCGTCCTTTAGTGCTTGGTGCTCCAGGCAGAGGTGCATGCAGAGGGCATCACCCAGTCTCCCAGGTTGCCCTTTAGCAGGAGGAATTACCGCATACCAGGGAAGGCTGATAGGCAAGTTCTCCCGAGTGGAGCTTTTCATGATGCAGTTTGTATTCCCAGGTTGTTGGTGCTAGTGGGAGGGAACAAAAGTATGTGAGTACGTTAGTCACAGGGCCCAGCTGAGGTATTTAAGCAGTGACCTGAGTAAGGAAGGCCTTAAGCCGTTTTCCTAAGTGCCCTGGATTCTGGTAGGCCTCTCATCTGGGCAGCATTGTCTGTACCCGTGTGTCTCCTACTGGGAGTGAGTCCTTAGAGAGACAGGCAGGGCTGCCTTTTTTCCCCCATCTTTCTCTCCCGGAAGTCATGAGAGGGCGAGGCCTTAGCCCTGGAGTGGAAGCTTCTAGATGTGTTGCTATTTATTGGCCCTCGTGCCCCAAGGCTTGGTCACATTTGTCCCCACTTCAGGAAGCAGTGTGATGACCTTAAGTCAACAAGAGATGGTTTCCCAGGATGTCATATTGCATAGCTGGCTGCCAAGGGGGAGAAGAGGCAAGGGGGAATGACCTCTACACCCAGACCTTGACTTGCTGTTCCCAAACTTCATGCCCAGAAAAAAGGAGTGGAACAGACATCTGAAAGTTCTGAGCCCTCTAATCGCTAAGAAGTGATTTAGATTTCCCATGTCATCCGTAAAGGTACTGTTCTTTCCCTGGAGTAGTTTGCTCATAGTCACCAGAAAAGAAGCTTTTGGTATGTCTAAAAGGAGCAGCACAGATGTTCACCACAAACAAGTCTCAGTGGAAATCTGCAATTGGAAGTAATGTTGGAGAATACTTTGCATGGTAGAAAGTTTTCTTGAAATCAAAACTAGAGTATCAGCAAGCTTATTCAAGGCGGGTGTGCCCAGGACCAGATGGTTATTGAGTGAGTAATGCGTTTGTAAGGTGGACCTCACATACTTAATGCAAGTCTCCTGACCCTCCCTAATCTAGACTGAAATCGCCTTTATTATGCTGGTAAGCAAGGGCATTTAAAAGCTTGAGAATTCACATACATTAAAACTTGGACTGTTGTATTTGGGTGGTCTTATAAATAACTTCAGTAGAATTCAGATTTGAAAAGGAATTGGTAATAGTGTGTGCACCAGTGCCTCCCTGAAGTGAATTTGTGGCTGTACATAAGCTCCCCTTGTTGGTGGTGGACCGTCACGTTGACATTTACCGAGCCAGACCAGCCAGGCACTGTCTGTGGCTCTTTCAGTCTGCTGTTAAGTATGAAATACAGAGGAATGACTCAGAATGAAAATGAGAGCTATAGCTGTGAAAGTAAAATTTGCACAGGGCTTGGGGAGGAAAGGCAGGTGAATAGTTTTCTGTCTTGAGGAAACAGTAAAAGCAAAAAGGCCTGGGGAACTGGGACATGTTCCACAAGAACACGACTAGTAGGCCTCAGTGTAGAGCAGTGGTTCTCAACCTTCCTAGTGCTGCAGCCCGACCCACAGGTTGAGAACCGCTGGGGTGAAACTAGCAGGCGGCCGAGGGAGTGATCTTTCTTGGTATGTTCTAAGAGACAGGGCATAGTTCTGTCCTGGGGGCCCAGAGAGCCTCAGGAAGGTTTGTTTTTTTCTTTTAAATGCGTACAACAGCCCCAAGAGACCACAGAAGACAGACATGGAGCCGGGCACTGTGGCGAGCCAGGGCTGAGAGGACACACTGTGTTAGGCCTGGACTGCTTTCTGGAAAGCTCCATACATGGGGGTCGTGTGGTGGCTGTTGGAGGTGTTGGAGCGCGTCCTACCTCAGGAGCCTTCCCCTAGTTTGCAGCAGCCTGCATTGCGCTGTGGGAGGAAGGGAGGCCCCGCCCCCGCCCTCTGCCCTCACCCCCGCCCTGTGCATTCCACTGGGCATTCCACTGCCGGCCTTGACTGGCTTGTCCAGGCTTCGCTTCTCTGCCCCTGCTGGGCCTGTGGAATACCTAGTGATGGGCAAAGCTGGTCTGTGTTCTGAGATTCTAGGTCAGCAGGTCTGGAGCACACTCCCCAGAAGAGCCTGAGGTGGGGCCCGGGGCGCCTCCTAGGTGATACGGAGATTTCCTGCACTTGGGGCTGCTGCCAAGTTCTCACTTTGACATACGTTCCTCGCTGATAAGCGTGTAGGAAACTTCCTAGTTCGAAAATAATAGTGAAAAATACCCTTTGATTATTTAAAATTATTTCTTTTCTGGTTCTGTTTGCTTTTAAGCAATTCTCTTTTCTTGTTTTATAGGATACAAAATTATGGATAATAATGGAATACCTTGGTGGAGGCTCAGCCTTAGATCTGGTGAGTATCTTTCTGGATGTAGACTATGCCCAGAGCCTTTTCCTCAGTCAACTTTGGCTTAAGAAAATTCTGTTTGTACCCATTTCTCTGTTTCCTTCTTTCAAGTTGCATGACAAAGAAACCAGACCATTCATTAAGTATTTTTTCTTCTTACGTATTAATACAAATTATTGGCCTACTTTTGAAGCCAGTTTTTTTATTTGTTTGTTTCATGGGAAACCAATGAATTAATTCACAGAAGCAGAGAAGGATTTTGTGCAGAATTATTCTACCTCAGTACAGTTTGTTAGCTTATTTTCCAAAGCTTGCTTTTATTCCATTTTTGTAGAGCTCTTACCTCATCCCAGTTTCGTATTTCATACGGTAACCTAACTTCCAAAACAGGCATGTGGTGTTTTCATTTGGAAGGAAGGGGCAGGGTGTGATGTTGAGGTCTGATGCCGTACATCAGAGCGGGGGACAGGGCACACTTCTGCTTTTACTGCCCACTAGTGCTTCTGGAGCACTGGGGGTCAAGCTGGACCCCCCTCAAGTGCTATTAGTGGCTTCCAGGCCACACACAAGGTTGCCAGGTAGAAGGTGCCTGTATAGTCCCAATCTGTGAGCTGCCTGTTGTGTAAAATGTGGCTTCCTGTCAGGCTTTGATGGCAGGCTCACAAATGACCAGCACGTCTCTCAGTGTGGGTGAAGTCGGCCTTGAAACACAGTCCATGCAGCAATTCTTTTTTTACAGACTGCACACAGTGGTTTAGCACTGTCTCCTGGACACCGCTGCTGTGCAGTAGGTCAGTGCTCTTTTCCCACCCCTTCTTAAAAACTGACCTTGAGTGAGTGGTGGTTCCCAGGACAGAGCAAGTCTGTCATTTTAGTGCCAGAGTGTGGGTCTTGCCTAAGGGAAGTCACCAGGATCTATGGTTTTCACTGCTGTCATGGCAAGAGCTGAGGGAAGCCGAGTTTTTTAGTAGTTTCAGACTACACAGATCTTAGTCACCAAGGAAAGAAATCCCCTTTAGTAGGAATTTCTTTCTTATAATAATAGTAGCAATTGGTAGTTTTGGGGAAGGTAAACTTCTAAGACTGTTACGTATAACTTGAAGGCAAGTGTCCCCCATTTTGAAAATTACATAGTTACGAACAGCTGATCAAAGTGGTGTGAAAAAGGAAGACTTCAAGAAAAAGTTAATATGGTGCGAACAATTATGTTAAAACGGGAAAACCTTACAATAACTCCATACGTTTTATGACTTGCTTTGTTTCCTTTCCATAAATATTCACATACATAAAATCTTTCCCTTTTTTCACTCTTTTGGGAAATACTGCAGGAATGTGGAGAATTATGTCATCTTGAGTAATATGATTTACTATTATTATAGATGGATTTCATTTGTGCCGTAGGTAAAGCTGTTTATGAGGACTCCTTCCTAACGCGGAGTCCTTCAGAACCAATTCTAGTCTCTAAATGCTTTAGTGTGTTTGCCTTTAATGCTACAGTAATTTAATTTATTTGGTGACAGCTTTCTTTGGATTTCTTTGAATTGCAGTCTGAAATTTTAGACATGTGGTTGGAAGGAAGTGTAGAACTCAGCAGTTAAAAAAACAATCCCATGTAGTGTGTTTTTTGGAGTCCCAGCAAAACACCACCCACTTTCTGCAGTGCGCTGGTGACAAGAAACAGGTTTTCCCTTTGGAATGTCCATGAGAGAATTGAGACCCTTCCTTGCAGGTTAGTGGGACCAGTGAGCAAGCAGAGCAGGACTCTGACCCTCGCTTTGCCTCAGCAGTACCTGTGGGCTCCTTTGGCCCCACCAGTCCTCACTCACCCCTGACTTCATTGTCCTTTTTTTAATCTTTTTCCCTTGCTTGCCCTGAGCTCCGTAAAGAAGAGACAGCACTTTAATCATGGGAGAGGGTAGGCAGTGGTGCCGGCAGCAAGGTCTGAGCTGAAGAGAGCTGAAAGTGAGATTCTCCCTTCCCAGTTTACAGACTCAGGGGTGCCACATAGAGAAGAGAAGTGACTTTGAAGATGGGTTGGCCTCATATCCAGGTTGTGAACAACATGGCATAAAAATAAATCTTGGACCAAAAGTGGCAGCTCAGCCTATAATCCCAGCACTCTGGGAGGCTGAGGTGCGATGATTGATTGAATCCGGGAGCTTAAGACCAGGCTGGGTAACACAGCCAGACCTCATCGCCGCAAAAAAAGTTAGCCAGTGTGGGGGCATATGCCTGTATTAATATCTACTAAGGAGGCTGAGGCAGGAGGATCCCTTGAGGCCAGGAGTTTGAGGCTGCAGTGAGCTGTGATGACACACTGCAGTCTAGCCTGGGAGGTAGAGTGAGACTTGTCTCAATAAAGAAAAAATTCTTAGTTCCTGATGGACTTTTTTTCTTTTTTTTTTCCCGTTGCTGGTGCTGTATTCCTCCTGATTTAAAATGTGAATTTGAGATTTCGTGTGAAGAATAAGATGTTAAGAATCATGCCTATGAGATAGGCATGGATTTTATTTTGAATGCACTTATTTGAGTATGCATAGTCTGTTGATTTTCTTTCTTAATTGTAAAAGAGAAACAATAAATTGAAATTAAATGCCTGCAGGATTCCCAGGGCCACTCTGAGGAAACACTGTGGTCTTTGGAATATTGTTTGAAACTGTATTAAAACACTCTTTAGTTCCAGCTGCCTTTAGGGTGCCCAGACTTGGAGGATTGTAATTATGCAGTTCAAGACATTGTAATTTATAACGTGATAAGTTCTTGTAACCTGGTGAGTGAAAGCATTTTTTGTTCAGAAAACATTTGTCATGTGCCTTCTGTGTGTCAGGTGCTCCAGCCCCCCTCTCAGGGGGCTGCGGGGGGCGGGGCAGTCAGATATATCATTTGTTAGAAGGTCCCTTTCTATAAGGAAAGCAGTGGGAGGGAATGGGAGTGTTAGAGGAGGATTAGCTCCCAAGGGTCTGAGGCTGAAAGGTTTTAGGTGATTAAAATATCAGTTCATGTCCCCAGAGAATCTAAGGGACAGCCTTGGAATCTAATTATGCAGGAACTTTGCTGCATAAATTGGTCAATCAGGCAGAGATGTTTGACAAACTTAAAAACGAATAGACAACATGATTTCTTAAAAATGAGATGGCATGAATATGTTAATGTTAGGCCACTTTGCTGTCATGGCAGCTCCAAACAGCACTTCATATGAAGTAGAAATTGACTTTTCTCTTTTATGTTGGGTGCTAGGGACCAGGGCTGGCAGGTCCCTTTAGCCCACAGCTGTCCTTGGTTCTCTCCAGCTGCCAGGGCTTCCAGGCCTTCCATGCGTGCGGCACTCTTGCTCATGTCCTGTTGGTGAGGACTGAGTCATGTGGCCACAGCCTGCTGCAGCAGAGCCTGGGACGTGGAGTCTCCAGGTGGGTGGCCAGGTGCCTGGCTGGTCCTCCATATTTTGCAGGAAGAAGGGGAGGACAGGTGCGAGGGAGAGAAAGTCGAAGTCTACAGATGGGATGTGGGGTTTTTCCGTGGCATTCTTCTTTATAAGCCCCAATTTGAGGGGTCCGCAGTGCCCTTAGAGATAGACGTCATCGTGGTTATACTGTCTGGACGTGGTAGTGATGAGGACTGCTAGAACGAGCCTTGGAGAACTTAGCCTGATCTGACGAATGAGGAACCCTGGGAAGGGCAGAGAGCAACTAAATGCCTTTTAGTTGAATTTGAATCCTGGGAAGGCTTTCCACCCAAGTAAATAAAGACTCTATTCCTTCCCCCTTTTCCCCCATGGGCATACAAATCAAAGATGGATGGTGTTCAGGCCAGATTTAAAAGGGCAGAACTATGCACATTAATCATAGAGCTGGCGCTTAATTATCCAGGAGAGATTTTCAATTAGTTTTCTTCAGCTCTTATTCTTGCCTCCCTTTGATAAAGACAGGAGGCAGTTTTTTTTCAGAGACTTCATCGTGGAAGGGAGGGGTGGTTAGTGCACACTAGTCAGGGTGGCTGATGATCTGCTCCATGGACACTCGCTGGGGAGGAGGGGACCCGCCTCTGTGCCGTGGTTTGCATCTCTGGGTCTCCTCTTGCACGCTGGGGCGGCTGTGCACTAGAGCAGGTGCTCCAGCTTCTCGAACCCCACCTTCCTCCCAGGCGATGAGAAAAGTATTTCCCTCATTTTGAAAATTAAAATGTCTATATTCTATGGACACTGAAAAAACAGATGTAGAAAAAGCAGATCTAATTAAAGCAAGGAAGGTTTTTCCAAATTGTGCTTTTTGGAATAATAGGTTTGATAGGAATTTCTTGAAAATAAGACTCTTGGTCACATAACTCTGGGAATAACTAAGTTCTAGGGAAACAAAGTATACAACAAAGTGTACCTCACACTGTCCCCATCTGAGGTAATTTTTGGACAATATCATAATTACAGTTTGGGATTTTTCCTGAAGGGCCAGGGGCCCCAGCAGTTTGATCCTCTCTGAGCATGGTAGGAGGCCAGCTACAGCGAGTGGTGTGGGCTCTGGCACCTGGGTCCCAAGTGGGAGAAACCCAAGCATATCCTCCTGCCACTAAAACTTAGTGAAAGTTGCTGGGTTGTATCTTCTTGTTGCTGAAATGTGTGAATTTGGGTTGGGGTGGCACTCACTGTCAAGTCTGGAAACACAGGGACCACCACTCAGGGGAGAAGAAATCTCACTCCCTGAACATCTGTCCCTCTCTGTCGGTTCTGTGAGGGGGCCTTCAGGAATGTTTGCTGACAAAATCTGAAGTGAGCATGTTAGTTGGAGTGGACGCCTTGCTCTTGGGCGATGGGCTTCCTGTGTGGTTGGAACCGAGCGTAGTAACCTGACTGTTTCCTATAACTTGGGCCATGTTTGGCCCTGTTTCTTCTTCCAACTTTATACAATCAGTAGTAACAATACTTGTGAATTTCTCAGAGTAAAAGTTTTTGGAGGCAGTTATTCCCCCATTAGGGATAAGAGAAGTAATAATTTTTATATATTATATACCAAGCTCCAAATTCTTAGGAATAAGCTCTTTCAGCTGCATTTTTCCAAGTTGTGAGCTTTAAAATGCAGACTTAAAAAATTCTGGCACAGGGGTGGCCTGAAAGAGTGTTGGCTACCAGCCTTTCTCCTTTCAACCTTTAGTGTTTTGGGCCATGGGGAGGAGCCTTATGGAAGTGGTTCTCAACCTTCCTAATGCCGCAGTGTATTTTCATTGTTAAAAGGGGGTTGCGACCCACAGGTTGAGAAGCGCTGCCTTATGGCAAGACAACCACATATAACATATTTGGGCGGTTGAGGTGGCCCCAGGTCCCACTGTGCACCAAGAGTTTCTGGGCTGTTTGTCCCTGGACTGAACTTCCTCCAGGGACTCTGCTCTTTGGGGCCAGCATGTCAGCCACAGGTGTGGCCCACGGGGGCTTTCTCATTGCCTGGACACTGGTTCTTAATGGTCTTTGCTGCCTTCAGCAAAGTTTTTTTTCCTGGCTCTTTACATTTTAAAGGGTCCATTGATAGGTTTTGATTGGGTAGAATACCTGTGTTTTTTTTTTTTTTGTTTTTTTTTTGAGACAGAGTCTCAATATGTTGCTGCCTTGGGTAGAGTGCTGTGGTTGCTCACAGCAACCTCAAACTCTTGGGGTTTAGTCATTCTCTTGCCTTAGCCTCCCAAGTAGCTGGGACTATAGGTGCCTGTGACTACTCCCAGCTATTTTTTTGTTGCAGTTGTCATTGTTGGTTAGCTGGCCCGGGCAGGCTCCAACCTGCAAGCCTTGGTGCATGTTGCTGGCACCATAACCACTGTGCCACGGGTGCTGAGCTGAAAATACCTGTTTTTTTTTTTTTTTTTTTTTCCCTTTAATTGTTAAATCATAACTGTGTACATTTGTGCAATCAAGGGGTACAATGTGCTGGTTTCATATACAATCTGAAATATTCTCATCAAACTGTTCAATGTAGCCTTTGTGGCATTTTCTTAGTTATTGTATGTAGACATTTGTATTCTGCATTTAATGAGTTTCGCTTGTACCCATTCTAAGATGCACCGTAGGTGTGGCCCCACTCATTACCCTCCCTCCATCCTAACCTCCCCCCCTTCCCCTCCCTTGGCCCTTTCCGCATATTCTTGAGCTATAATTGGGTTATAGCCTTCATATGAAAGCTATAAATTAGCTTCATAGTAGGGCTGACTACATTGGATACTTTTTCTTCCATTCCTGAGATACTTTGCTGAGAAGACTATGTTCCAGCTCTATCCATGTAAACATGAAAGAGGTAAAGTCTCCATCTTTCTTTAAGGCTGCATAGTATTCCATGGTGTACATGTACCACAATTTGCTAGTCCATTCGTGGGTCAATGGGCACTTGGGCTTCTTCCATGACTTAGCAATTATG
>CAUYPK010064896.1:0-33133 GCA_963574355.1 Loris lydekkerianus
GGCTGAGTACATTGGGTACTTTTTCTTCCATTCTTGGGATACTTTACTAAGAAGGATATGTTCCAACTCCATCCATGTAAAGATGAAAGAGGAAAAGTCTCCATCTTTCTTTAAGGCTGCATAATATTCCATGGTGTACAGTCAAGAAAAGACTCTGGAGGAGAGGCTTAATCCCACATACCTTCACAAGAGCTGAACCTCGAAAGAACCTTTCAACCTAAGGATACACAGAAAGGGGGAAAAATGCACTTTCACATAGAATAGTTCAGGAGCATGGAAATCACAGTTTCTTGTAGTCAACTCCTCTCTG
Organism: Loris lydekkerianus; assembly: GCA_963574355.1. Classification (NCBI taxonomy): domain Eukaryota; kingdom Metazoa; phylum Chordata; class Mammalia; order Primates; family Lorisidae; genus Loris; species Loris lydekkerianus. Next base: position 311 of record CAUYPK010064896.1, read on the forward strand.
AATTTATGTGAATTTGAGCTAACAACGTAAACTGTTAGGGAAGTGATACGATTTAGCAAACTCAGTTCCCCCAAATTAGACAATAAATGGCCAAAGGGGACACAGTTTTAGACATTGGCTTAGTAAAAACCTATAAAATTCCCTCTGCCTTTTTGGGTCTCAAAACCTTCAAAAGTATTGATCATATCAAGTCCGAGAGTTATTATTGTGTTATTATTGTGACTATAGCATGCTAGCATAAAATGTCCAATAATAAACTTTCAAAACATTTTGTGAGAAATAGCTAGTCTGGTTATGGCAATAGATACTAACATATAAAAGTGTCAAAGACTAAAGGAGTCTCGGCGAGGTTTTATTGTTACATCAGCGCAGTCTCATGATCTAATGAAGCAGAGTTTGGAGGAAGGCAATGTGTGGGTACCCATGTGTTGGCCACCAAAGCTTTCTTCAGGAAGATATTTTGGGGAATTTTAGATTTATTGCAAAATCAAGACATACATGTAGGAAAAAGATGTAGTTGTCAACAATACATGTCATTTCAATGCTACCAATATTATTCCTAATCATTGATACGAAGAAAGAGTAAAAACGAAGAGCAAACACATTTGCTATGTCAGTTCTTGAGTGCTCGCTGGTGTTTGTCACTCATTCTAATTCTTTCATCGTGGTCATGTGTCACTGGTCAAGAGGTTACCCTCTAGCACAGGGTTTAATTAAGAGATAGTAATTAGGTTTTTCTTTCCTGTGATAAGGAATATTTTTAATGTAATTATCCAATGAGAACAGGCAAATGCTGCTGAATTCTAATTGATAAATACTCAGGAGTACGTGCAAGCATTGAAGACCATCTGCTCCAAAGTTTGAATGACTACCTATTTCAAGCCTATACTACAAACAAATCAATTCAGAGTACTTCATTTTCTTACTCAAAGAATTTTTCATCTTCACTATCTACAGACCCTGTTTATTTCAGCTTTGTAAGCTGATTCTGTGACAAAAATTCAGGTGCATTTATCACTTGCTTTTGAAAGCTGATGAAATATTAAATGTCTCTTAGCATTGATCAGTATAATTTGTCATTTTTTAACGTGCAAGTCACTAACAAGCAAGTAAGCTCAAAATGTACAAAACTGGGTTTAGTAATGAAAATAGCAGCAAAAGTGACAACAACAAAAAAAAATCAGGCTTTGGAAACAAAGTCAGATTCCAATCCTTACAGTTGAGTTTTGAGTTCTTGGGCAAATAATTCAAACTAGTTATCATATTTATAAAATAGGAGAATAAGCCTAACTTTCAGATTTGCAGGGAGGTTGGCTGGAAGTCTGTGCATATTATGATCTGGCACATGATAAAAATGTGGTGTCAGGATCAGTATCTCCCCAGGTTGACCAGCCAGACTCCAGGAAATGACACCCAGGCCTCTAGGTCCTACGTTACCTGCATGGACTGACTCACGGTGCTTCAGCTCTGGTTCTAAGAAGACAGCACAGGAAGACAGTGGATTGGCGCACTTTGTTCTCTGGAGGTCTAAATTTAAAATTGTGAAAGGAAAGAAAGGTCATGTCCTTACAGTCACAGCAAAGCAGAGAATTGAAGGCTAAATGAGCCAAATGCTAACAGCACATTTTACGCCTGATTTACCGAAGTAATTGCTCACATCTACCCCTACTTTGGCCATGACTCTCAAATCTACCTCCAGCGTCTGAGAATCACAATGCTTCAGTTTGTTCAGCAGACTCAAGCCCCAGACTTAGGTGGACTGAGCTTCTCAGCAGTTCTCCATGCAAGTCATTTCCTGGTTCATAAATGCCCAGTGCTAGAACTCTCTGCAATATTACACACATGAAATCTCTCCATATTCAAAACATAATAACACCAAGCATCTGTAGGGGAGTAAAATGATACCAACATCAAAATGTAAACATGTTAAGTACAGGATTTTATGAGATCTGCTTTTTACATTCCCTTTTTCATAGTCTATAAAAAGAGTATAACGTAAGCAAAATCATTGTCTAAATCTAACCGCAGACATAGTTTTAAGTCTCTCGACTTTCATAAGACTTCAAGATCTTCTCTCATAGTTTATAATACCATTCAAACGCTACTCCAGACATTTACCCTTTCCATATGTTCCTAGCAGGAAATGTACCTGAAATCAAAAATTCACAGAGACATGCGATATTCAATAATATGGAAACATTTTCTGGAGGAACAAAAGGAACACTCTGATGAAAATCCTTTCGGCTTTTGGTTCTACTCAGGTATTATCCAAGTATCATTCCTTTAGTAACCATTGTTTTGTCTCTAAGAATTTGTTTTTTCTGAGATTTTTTTGAATGCTCTTATATTAAGATGTTTTTACAGCAAAGGTTATTCTTTTAAGTCCTATTTGAAATCTTCTCTAAAATGTATAGCTGAAGCCACTCCTCAAATGTGATTTTCAACCTCTATTTTTCAAACTATAGGCAATCTTTGGTACAATAGTATACTTGTTTGAGTTGTAGCACACTGGTTATATTCGAGGAGGCACTGATGAATCAATAAATGTTTACAGTGTCTCACATCATTTACAAGATCTAAACTAACAAACATGCTAGTCTGAAGGAAAGCCATCAAATGATTTTTAAATATTTTAGACAGTTTGAATTTTAATGTGGGGACTACGAAAGGCAGTTAGTTTCTGAAAACTCCAGACACTAATTTCTCTAAGTAACAGTATTGCCAGAACAGAATATTCTCCAGCACAGGTGACTGAAGGAGGGATAGTGAATGAGGGCTGGAAGTGTGGGCTATATAATGAGCTGAGAAGGATTTGAAATGCCTTCTTTAGTATTCGATGGTATCCATATACCACAATTTGTTAATCTATTCATGGGTCCATGGGTACTTTGGCTGCTTCTACGACTTGGCAATTATGAACTGGGTGGCAATGAACATTCTGGTGCAAATGTCTTTCTTGTAATAATAATTTTTGATCAATGGGTATAAACCTAGTAGAGGAATTGACCTCCATTGTGCATAATGCAATGGTACATTTTAAAACTATTAAGAGTAGAGTGTAAATGTCTGACCACAACAAATAAATGAGGTGTTGGTTATGTTAACAAGTTTGATGTATGCTTTCCACATTGTATATCAAATTAGCACATTGTACCCCATAAATGCATTAAAGGACACAGTTATGATTTAATAAAACAATTTTAAAAAATGAAATGCCTTCTTTAGAAAATAATGCAACAGAAAATGAAGTTTATGGAAAACTCTGTTCATGAGATATAAGGTCTTTATCTTTCTGCCTTTCAAATTTGAAAAAAAATACTTCTAGATATAAGTTATTTTGCTTTATACAATAATATTCTTGAAGATTTACCAATAAAAAGAATTTTCTTACATTCAAGGAGCATTTAAACACAACCAGGGTAAGGATGGCAAACACGTGGCAGGCAAAATGGCTTTCCTCCATACATCACAGTCAGGCATTGCAGTAGACAATGGTCCTCGTCAATGCCCCATTGTTTAGTCAGATAATGCTCAATAGTCTTCGTAAAGATATTATTTAGGTGTGATTACCATTTACAATCAGACTTTGAATCAAGCAGTTTATTTTTCTTTTTTTTGGTGCAGTTTTTGGCTGGGCCGGGTTTGAACCCATCACCTCTGGAATATGGGGGCCGGTGCCCTACTCTTTGAGAAACAGGCACCACCCCAGCAGTTTATTTTCCATAATGTGAGTAGGCATCATCCCATCAGTTGAAAGCCTTAAGAGCCAAGGATGAGATTTCTGGAAAAAGAAGCAATTCTGCCTCAATGCTGCAATACAAAAAGCCTGCTTGGGTCTCCCACCTGCTGGCCTGGCCTGCAGATTTCAGAGTCAAGGCCGCAACACCAGCTTTTACCTGAATTTCTAGCATGCCAGACTACCTTACAGATTTCACACTTGCCAACCCACAATTGCACGAACCAATTCCTTAAAATGAATCTCTTTGAATTTATATGTGTGTGTACGTATGTGTGTATACACATACATACATAAGTGTGCATGTGTCCCCTTGGCCGTCTGGTGCCATAGTGGTGTTCAGCAATGAGGTATGTAGCACTTTTTCTAGGATGAGTTAGTTTATGAACTTCGTTGTCCAACTTCGTATATATATCCTGTTAGTTCTAGACAACTCTGACCTCTCACTAACATACCTAGTAAGGCCAGCCATGGTCTTGACACTCACTCTAGGCAGCCCTTAGTGGTCAATTAGAGATGACACCTTTAATTAAATCTATTTGCCATTTCTAGAGTAGGATATCTTGACATTTAAGGAAATAGCAAAAGGAATACTTGTACAAAATAAAACAAATTGTAATGTGTTTAATTACCTTTGCTTTGTATAAAAATTAAAATGTAAAATCAGCTTACGTAAATCAACATATTCCTCATAATTTTTTATCATTTGGATAGTAGAAAAGTTTCCCACAACCTAATAAAAATGACAAAAAGGCAGAGATGTGTTAACATCAGGGGTTACATTATAAAAATAGTATATGCGAGCTTTTCTACACTTCACATTAGCTAAGTCTGTAGTTTAAAATGTGTATTTCTAATACAACATAAAGTCACTTTCGTACATATCATCTAATGTAAAGAGTCTCAGGGGAGGGTTTGAAAGAGTTGGCGGAGACTATGGAAAAGCCCTTCAGCAACTCTGAGCGACAGTTTCTTCACCAGAAAATGATGTTATGGATCAGATGGTTTACAATCGCTTCCTGCTTTGGATCTATGGTTCAGATGAGACATAAAATATGAACTAAAGACAGTTTCACTTCAGAGACTTGCCATTTAAGATCGTTTAAAACCTCTTTAATAAGTGACACTACATGTTTATGTTTTATTATCTATACCACTTAGCGTGGCTAGAACTTCAGTGTTCTTATCAAACTCCAAAATTTCTAGTAGTAGTTTATTAGAGCCATTGACTTAGGAAGAAATAAAGGAATTAATTTGTGAGGTTTATCTTCTCTGATTTTATCCCCTTGTGAATGATTTTTGGAAAACTGTCCATAATTTAATTTCAAATGTTTTAAAATTTTTAAACCCTTTATTTTCAAACTGTGGAATATATGTAGCTGTTATCCAATTTTCACAATGCTCAGTTTAAGTTTTGCTCAGTATATTTTAGAGATGAAACATTACAGATAAAATTAAAGTTTCACCTGTTAGTAAATATTTACCAGGTCCTTCAATTCTACTCAACTTTTAAATGTTGGTGTTCCCAAGTTTGATCTTAAGATGAGTTTTCATCTTTCTCTACTTTTACTTGTTAAATAATTTTATCCATTTTCCTAAAGGCAGAGTCAAGATGAAGACATACGAATGGTCCGAGAGCCTTCATCATAGGACCTCTCCTCCAGCCAGCCCCTCCTGCCCGGCCATCTTCTCTGAACCCCAAATTCATTATATACAACTAACTTCTCATCATCACTACTGCCGCCCATCCTGCCCACCTGTCGGTCTCCCACATCCCTGTAAATACCACCGCCAGCTACATCATTGCTGAAGTCCTATGTTTACATCATGCTTGGTTCCTCTTTTCTTTTCTCCCATATCTGAACGTCACCACATACCATTATCCCCACTCAAGCCATGTCTTGTTTCATCCTCTACTCTTCATTTTCTCTGCTGTCATTCTAGTCCACAACGCCAATCTTTCTGACTCTTGCAGCTGCCTTCTTTATAGTCTCTTTTTCTATTCTTGCCCCCACATTGAGTGAAAAGAAAACTTCTTACTGTAGAATTTGGACTGTGTTATAGAGTTTATTAACAATTCAAACACTTCCCATTGCATTCAAAATAGTCTGTGTGACCTCTCCTGGCTGAGGTCTGACACGATGTGGTCCCTCACTATCTATCATGTATGCCATTTCCCCACTGCACAGCATTTGGGGTACACTGATCCCCTACTCCCACATCTAGTGTTTAAAATAAGCTCTCCCTTAACTCACAGCTTGATCTCCTGCTAGTGAAGTCTTTCCTCACACATCCTGAATCCGTGGCTGTCACTTGACCCTGAGAATCAACACGTTGTACCCCCACCTCTCATCCCACACTTTTTCTATCTAGGATGCTTTTTCTAAAAAACCTCCTTCCTTGTAGTATTACAATTTGTAAGTATTTTGTTTATATGCCTGCTTATCTGTCTTTAGTTTCTTACCTCCATTGGAATGTAAGTGCTGTTAGTTGCTGGTCACGCCTACCATGCTCATTTTTGTGACCCCAGAAAAAAATTCCAATTTCTGAAACCTGGTAAGTATTCAATAAATATGTTCAATAAGTATTCAAAAATATTCCATCCATTCTGAAAAAAAAAAAATTTGCTATAAGCTCTGTTTTTACTATTCTCCATGTCACTAGACCAAGAACCCATTTCTCAGACAAAAATAGTTCGAATTTTTCACAACACTCTGGGAAAATTAAACAAAATTATTATAGGAAAATGAGAGATTTCATATTATATTTAGGATGGAGAATGATTTATTTTGGGTAGATGAACAGACAGATATAAATATATATAATAAAAACAAGTTTAATTTAAATGAATACATATTAAAAAAAAGTCAAAATGGCACAATAGAAAAAAACACACTTCTACGATTATTATAATGAAGACCATGCTGAAACAAGAGTAAATACTATGATATGAAGTTCATTTAAAAAGTATATGAAAAATGGCAGTTTTAATATACACACATATCTATACACATGTATATATATATATGTATATACATATACACACATATCTGTACATATATATGTGTTTATAGATATATGTGTGTGTGTGTGTATATACATATATATATATGAAAAAGAAAAGTCATGGGTAAAAATGAAAATAGTTATATTAAGGTTCATAATTATGAATGACTTTTTATATTTTCAAAATTTTCTTTGTGTTTTTCCATCATCATCTTTTATATCAAAAGTAAAAATAACCTGTATAATAAAAGCTTCTCATGCAACTTTTGTAAAGTTGATCTTAAAAGTTAAATTACATCATGTGACAGGTAACAGACAGTTAACAGGTAACAGTGTTGACTGGTCTGGAACCTGTAACAAGAGAGCATTCTTAAGCAAAATTGAAGACAATAGAGCCTTTTCAGGCTAATTCAATAGGCTTTTTTTTTTTTTTCAAAAGTGTTTCTGCTATTTAAACTTTATTTTTTTTTATCAATTCACAAAGCCAGCACACTAAGGAAGTAAGTAAATAAATAAAAATTAAAAAGATAAAATATAAGCCTTTAATGCCTGGACACCATCATTTGGGACATGTAGATAATAAATGTTTATTTCTTTGAAATAAAATTTTTATTTCTTTGAGTTAAAGGGAAAATAATGGTCTTTTCATTTGAAATGTATCCAAAGACCTTCAACTTGTTTTAAAATTCATTATTTAAGTCAATAAACATTACTCCGTGACAGGTATCATACCACCCAGTAGACCACAAACATGGTAGAGTGCTCTGCCCGCCCTCATTAAAACCACAGCAGACAGAGTGTCTTTGTCATGGGGGGTACCCAGGCCCTATGGCCCAAGGCAAAGGGAATAGAGGGGAAGATGGGTTGATTTCTTCTGTTAAAGAGACTTTCTGGAGAGGATCATGTTTGTATCAGCCTTCCCTTCCCTTCAGAGGATGGTTAGGGTTTCAGCAAGCATAGACTACGGGAGAAAAAAAACACTGAAAACAGGGCAAGTAAGGTCCTGTGAAGAACGGTTTTAGAATCTTCCTCTTTCTTGACTGGAGGAGGCAAAAGATGAAAAAGCTCAGATTTCCTTCTTCAAACAGAGCAGATCTGTCCTTTAATAAGAACCCAGTAGTTCATTTGTTCAGTCATATACACTTCATAAGAGGCAATGAATCTAACTCATTAACTTTATTATAAAAATCATATTCCTTGATTAAAACCCTTAGGGCAAAAATATTAGTGGAAAGAGTCATAATATGCTGAAAGAAAAAAAACTTACTGGTTATATAAAATTTTAAAAATTTATTTGGTGCACCGCAACTCATATTCCACCTGCAGAGCGGGAGAGAAGTAAAGCTGGACTTACTTTTACAATTAAAATATATTAAAGAGCCTCTCTCTATTCAGGGCTTTTATAAGCAGCCTTGAATATATTCAGAAACATGCCTCTTGCATCCCCAAAAGCAAACAATTCCTGAAATCTCATTGTAGCAACCTTCAATTTATTTTTAAAATCTAATTTCAGCAGATTAATTTTCTTAAAGGTAATTGACTTGTTTTCCTTTTTAAATGCCAATGCTGTTGTTATGTGAGACAATAAAGGTTAGCTAACAATGTAAGTAATTGTAATACAAAATAGCATCTGCTACAAGGCAGTCAAAGCCACCTGCAACAAATCTTCCATATCTAAATTGTAAATACATGCTTTTTATTATGCAAGCTTGCCCTTGTATAATATGGAAAGATCATGCAAACCAATGGCCTTTTAATTTGATGTCTTGAAATGGACAAAATGAAAGACATATGCAAGTTTAGCAGCCATTAACAAATTCACAGAACACTTCAGACACGTACATGTGATTAAGAAATGTTTATACTTTGGAAAAATATAGGAGAAATTTCACTGCCCCAAGTCGTGACCTCTTTTTCATTGTGCCTTGTGCACGTGGACAATCTAACATCAGACTTACCTCTGAGTAATCAGGCCAGACTGTGCCAGGGCAAACACCACCACATTCCTAGTCAGTGCTCCATGCCTCAATTCCACAGAGAGCTCCTATTTCATGTGTTTTTCATTTTAAGTTCTGCCTCCTTGAATGCTATTTCCTTTCTTTTGGCTTTCACCAAGGTCAAAGGAATCTCCAGCAAATAAAAAATGCAAACGTCCAGTCGAGTGCTGGAAACCTGCCCATCCAGTGTCTAAACAACCCTAAGTTTAAAGCTGTCGGGTTTATTCAATATACTACGAAGTCAATGTCAAAATTCTAATGGTCAAGAGTAATCACATATTTATTAAAGATGTTAACTGTGATGATGTTGGCAAACGTCTCCCCTTCTGCTTGTGCTGTCTCCCAGAGGATGTCCACTGGCGTGGTCACCACAGGCAAGGTCAATTTCCAAACAACATCCAGGCTAAAAAATCTCTAATTCACCTTCCTACATAACCATAATCCTCTGACTACAGAGGATTGCAAGGTGATAAAACATCAAAATAGAATCTCCAAAATTCTCATGCTCACCAGGTGAGACCTGTGTACACCTACGATGTGAACACAAACTCACGAAGCAACTCCTCTCTTCTACACACAGCCTCCTCTCCTTATTTCTCATAAAGACTAGTGCCTAATGGCCAGAGATAATGACTATCAGAGGTAAACGCTGCTTTTCAGTAGCCTTCAGAAACATTTGTAAAAGCAATGCCTTGGGAAAGTAAAGCATCCAGTTACCAATTACCAGGCAAAGAAATTGTTAGGGTTCACGTTCGAAAGAGTCACCCAATTATGCACACTCTTTGGTGCCTCATTATAAACATGTGCATGTTGAACAATTAGAATTTTATCACTAAACTAATGCTGGACTTATTTCTATAATTAAAATATATTAAAGAACCTCTCTCACCATGAATTTTACAAGCAGGCTTCAGAGATAACTCAGAAATATAGCTCTTGTATCCCCCAAAGCAAACAATTCATGAAATCTCATTGTAGAAACCCTCCATTTATAGACTTCTTTTTCATTTTGGTATTTTCTGATGTCAAATGTTTGTATGTTAAACCTCATCCAAAGGTTCATATGGCTAAATGACTTGCTATACAGCATTTTCTCACTTAAAATGTAGAGAAACAGACTCCTAGAAATCATTAAAAATACATATCTAAGTCTACATTTTTGTTATAGATGTTCCAGAAAACAATTCAATGTGAAAAAATATTGGACTCACTTGGCTTGTTAAAACAAATTGTGTGCTAATAACATGAGGGCTTTTTTCTAATCTGTATTAAATTTCTGCTATCTCATAATGTTTTCCAATTTTCTAAAATTAATTTATTCACTCAAGAAGCTTTTTATTTATTTATTTATTTATTTATTTATTTATTTTTTGAGACAGAGTCTCAAGCTGTTGCCCTGGGTAGAGTGCTGTGGCATCACAGCTCACAGTAACCTCAACCTCTTGGGCTTAAGTGATTCTCTTGCCTCAGCTTTCCAAGTAGCTGGGATGATAGGCGCCCACCACAATGTCCAGCTATGTTTTTGTTGCAGTTGTCATTGTTGTTTCAGCTGGCCTGGGCCAGGTTTGAACCTGCTAGCCTTGGTGTGTGTGGCCGGCACCTTACCCACTGAGCTAAGGGCACCACCACAAGAAGTCTGTTTTGAGTACTTCTATTCCTGGCACCGTGAAAAACCACAGGAGACACAAACATGAGCAAGAGCATCTCATCCCTGTGGGTCAGGGCCCAGTGGTGGTACCTTCAGAGATGTCGGGGCAACATATCGTCAGTCGTGCTGGCTGTTTGGATGGGGCCAGAGAGAAAGGGAAGTCACAGAGGACTTCTAGGTTTTGGGAGTTGACAGGGAGGCATCTGTAGGTACCATTCTCAAAGCTAGGAAAAAACAATAGAAAGAACTGCCCAGGCAAAGGACCAGAATGAAAAGTTGCTAAGTTTGAGCTGCCTGCACGGTAGCTAGACATCCTCATTCAATAGGCAGTGGAGACCAGGAAAGTTGTCAGAATGGAGAAATTCCTCAGGAGATGAAAGAGACTGCACAGGACGTGTGGGTAGAATGAAGAGGGGAGAGGGCCAAATCCTGAGAAACACTAACAGTTAAGGGGCAGGTGGAGTCAGAGGAACCTGACAGAGAAGCTGCGGATCAGTGGCCAGGGAGAGTAAGAAGAACTTCCAGCAGCGTGTGTTGGCAAGTGCAGCACATACTAACAAAGAAGAACAGAGCGCTCAGGGGATCCAGGGCTGAGGACCATCAGGAAAATGGTGACTTTTAGGAGGACAGTTTCAATGGGTCGCGAAGTTTCAGTGGAAAGGCAAATAAAGGAGACTGTGGCTGCAGACACTTCTTCAAGCTGGAAAGAAAGAGAAGGCAGAGAATGTAGTATTAACACCCTAGAGGAAGGATTTTTATCCAGTATGAAGACTGAGACTTGTGACAGATTAGCCACTATGGAAGGGAACCTGTGGAAGGGAAGAGAAGAGGTCAGAAATAAACGCAATGAAAGAACACAGCATCACTGATCTCACATTAAAAAAAGAAATAGACAACTGTTTTGAAGTGCACATGAACTTAATGGCCACCCTGTATTACCAGCAATAATCTGAATGGAATTTCATTATAAATAAATAAAAAAAGATTTTCTCAAACCTAGCATTATAATATTTCTGCATAAAATCACTTTCTGCTCAATTATTTCCTTATATACATAAATAATACTTGCTTCCACAAAGGCTATGAGGTTGCTAGCAACAAAACTATAAGAAAAATTAAAACATTACAGAATTGCAAACTAACCATGAATTGGGGCTAAGAGGAATAAGGGTAGAAAAATGGTAAAGCAGGGTACATGTGTAATAGATGCATTCAAAACCTTGTATGCTTGCTAGAAATGAGTTGACATTTGGTTCTGAGCTGCCCAGCAACAAAAGCAAAAAGAGAAATATGGTACAAAATGACATAAGGCTTGATGTCTGTGAAATAAAGACCCAGAGGAGACATAGCTGCTTCCCCTTGAATCAAGGTCATAGAAGAATTTTTCTTGTGGTCCTCACAAAGATGACATAGTGAGGAAAAAATAATGACTTTCTCGCAATATGTCAACTGACAAAGCAACAAATTTCAAACACCTGTTTCTAAAATGTGCCCAATATATCCTAAAAGGAAATGATACCAGATGGCAATTAACTTGAGTCCCAAGAATGTAGAACTTTAACATCTGGTTTGATAGAGGGCCTAATTTAGAATATCTTAGAGGAATGGAAAAGTGGCATGCCCTCCAGTATTCCTTCATAAATATGATTAAATAGCATTTTTTCTCAACTAGCATTAGAATAAAGTTTATACGGCAGAGAATTTAAGGTTCTATTGGATGGCAGGAACCTTGAGCGCAACCACTAATGCTGGCAGCCAATCAGATGTAGAGGATGTAGAGGATCTAACAAATGGCCCAGCGGGAAGGCCGGTTACCAGGAGCTGATGGTGTCCAGGATGACCAGAATCCTGATTGCCTGGACCAGTCTCAGCTTGCCTGTGACTGTGAATAGTGCTCCTTCCACTCTCCAATACATTTCTATTTGGGCAATAAATTATATGATCATCCTAGTGTGCACAGCTAAGACAGTCTACCTCTAGGAAGTTGACAAGCCGTTAGTTTGGAATCCAGAACCCAGACTCCATTCTTCTGGTAAGTGGGTATATAGGGTTATAGGGTCGATCAGACATAAGACAATAGTCTCAGAAAAGAATTTGATGTGAACTAAATTTCTAAAACGTGGATTCCACACTGAGGAGGAAGCAGAGATGGACAGTCAGAGTCAGAAAAGCCTCATGGATGACTAGAACCTAGTCCAAGAATATCAGTCTGGGGCGCCTTGAGATCTTGTCCCACACAGAGTCAAAGCTGGGCTTGCAGAATGATCAGGAGGCTGCGAAACAGCCACACATGATGAAATCCTCTCATACTGGAGATTAAAGAAGCTAATCTCTGGGAATTAGAGTAAAGATAATGAAGAATATACAGCCAATGTCTACAAAAGCCTCACAACATTTGCCTTCATGCCTCCTCTGTGAAATTAATCTAAGAAAATAATGCTATACTCTCAAAACTTACATACACAAATTTTCATTAATTTCATTATATTCATTAAATTTAAATTCATTAAATTTTCATATAATTTCATTATATTACTTACTATAACAAAAATGTAAATAATCTAATTTTCTGGCTATATGAAATTGGTTAAATTAATTATGCTACATCCAATTAATTTATTTAAATGATTGAAGAATTAAAGATTATGCAGTTTGCTTGGGGTTCATGCCTCCCCAACAAAATATATGCCCTAGTTTATCATTAGCCTCAACAGACATAAAATCACTCTGATTGATATAAAGCTATCTAAATGTTTTCTTTCATTTTCTGCCCCATCTTAGTGAGGACTATTAAGAGAAACAGTTTGTGATGAGCGCCAGAGCCTCATCCACACTTCAGGGCAGCCCTGGGCTAAAGCAGACCATCAGACGGCCTTCTAGTCTAACCAGTCTACTTCCAGAGGCTTCGGATTGTCTCATCCAGTTCATTCTTCACCTTTTTTTCCTATTGTAGTAAGAATTCTTGAACACTTAACACAGTGGTCCACAACCTTCCTAATGCCGTGGCCCTTTAATACAGTCTCTATGGATCATGACCCACAGGTTGAGAACCGCTATGTCTTAACCAATATTTAAGTGCATACACAGCATTGTTGAATATAGGCACAGTGCTGTACAGCTGGTTTCTAGAATGTATTCTGCTTATATAACCAACTGCTTTATGGTAACACTGCACAGAAACCCACCACTTCCCCCTCCGCCCAGCCCCTGGAAACCACCATTGTACTTTATTAAGCTGACTCAGAGAAGTGGGGTCCTGCAGTATTTGCCCCTCCATGTTGTCACACATAGCGGGGTTTCCGTCTTCTTTCAGGCTAAATAATATTCCTAAATAAATAATATGGCATGTATATACCACATTTTCTTTACTCATTCATCCATAGATGAACATGTTTTTCATGAGTTTTCAATGTACAAATCTTTCAGTGCCTTGGTTAAGTATATTCCTAAGTATTTTATTCTTTCTGATGCTATTGTAAATGGATTATTTTCTTAATTTCCTTTTTGGATAGTCCACTTCATACACATGCAACTGATCTTCAAATGTTCATTTGGGGTCAGACAACTTTACTGAGTTTATTTATAAATTCTGGCAGTTTTGGGTCATATCTTTAGGATTTTCTACATATAAGATCATTTCATCTACAAAGAGATAATTTACTTCCTCCATTCCGATCTGAATGTCCTTGTTTCTTTTACTTCCCCCACTTTCTCTGGCTAGAACTCCCAGGACTATGTTGAATAGAAGTGGTAAGAATGGGCATCATTGCCTTGCTCCTAATCTTACAAGAAAACTTTTGGTTTTTTTATCATTGAATACGATATTACCTACTATTTTCTCATATATATTATCATGTTAAGTAAATTCCTTCTGTACCTAGTTTGTTTGTGTCATAAAAGGATGTTGGATTCTGTCAAATACTTTTCTTCATCTGTTGAGATGATCAGGTGATTTTTATCCTTCATTTTGTTAATGTTGCTGGAGTAAATCCCACTTGATCATGGCGTCTTATCCTTTTAATGTGGATGTAGTTTGCCAACATTTTGTTGAAGGTTTTTGTATCTGTGTTCATTAGGGATGTTGGCCCATAGGTTTCTCTTCTTTTAATGTTTTTGTCTAGCTTTGGTATCAGGGTAATGCTGGGCTTATAAAATGAGCTTAGCAATGTTCCTTCTTCTTTAATTTTTTGGAAGAGTTTGAGAATGTTTGATGAACATTCTTCTTCAAATGTTTGGTATAATTCACCAGTGAAGTCACCTGGTTCTGGGCTTTTCTTTGTTGGGAAATATTTGATTTTTTTATTCAATCTCTGTCTTCATTATTATTCTGTTCAAATTTTCCATTATTTGATAATTCAACCTGGGTAGCTTTTATAATTTTAGTAATTATTCATTTCTTCTAAGTTATCTAATTTGTTCATTTATAATTCTTCCTATGTTTTTATGATCCTTTTTATTTCTGTGCTATCAGTTGTAATGACTCCTCTTCCATTTCTCATTTTATATAATTGAGTCTTCTCTCTTTCTGTTCCTCGGGTAGTCTACCTAATGGTTTATCAACTTAGTTTATGTTTTCAAAACATCAATTCTTAGTTTCACTAATTTTTTGCTATTATGTTTCTATTTTCTATTCTATTCTGCTATAATGTTTATAATTTCCTTCCTTTTGCTAACTTTCAGGTTAGTTTGTCCTTTTTTCTAGGGTGTGAGGTATAAAGTTAGGCTATTATTTGAGATGATTTTTTTTTTTTAAGGTAGTTGTCTATTGCTATAAACATTCCTCCCAAAACTTGTCTTGATGTTTACTTGCTCTTAGATAACGTTTTTCTCATCATTAGGACCAAATTTACAAGTCAGAAAATTACTTTGGGAATTTATCATTTGGCAAATTGCTATTGTGTACAAATGCCTTAAGATTATGATTTTCCTGGAACATTTTAGTAATAATAGTATTTTAGATTTGTATATGGAATTGGTTATATGGCATTCTACTACTCACACATTGTAGTAATTGATATTTTTTCATTTTCAGAACTTTATAATAATTTATAATTATAATAAAAACTTGGGTCAAGATTTTTACATTCTCTCTTGTCAATAAGAAAAATTAAATAATGTCTGGTATTATGTTTAATGTACTTTAATTTCTGCATACATATATAATTCATGCATTAGCTGAACATTAAGATCCTCTTCAATCTTGAGATTGTATGATAATTCTGATATATGATAAATCTCTTTTGACCAGAAAATTCAGAATAATTGCAGGAGAGATTTTTCTGTAAAAATCAATTTTTATTAAATGTATATTATATTGAATATATGAGTGTATCTCCAAAAATCACAGTGATTTACAGAATGCTAAGAAGCTTTGCTTTTCAAAACTCCAAAGATACTTCAAATAGATCAATTCATTGTCAATTTCCTTCCTCCTCCAAGGCACGGTACTTTAAAATGTTTGTCATTGAGGCTTTTCTTACACATTTTCTAAGCTAGTTGAAATAATTAGCATTATTTGGTTAGGGGAATTTCAGAATCCCTGTTTTATGAAATACTGAATTATTTTCATTGTTTAAAACAGTTTTAATTAGCCATGTAGTCACTTGAAACTCAAACTACCCTAACTGATACAGTAAGCATAGTTAGCAAAGCCAGTATTTTCTTGGTTGATTTGGGGTAGGTTTGCCTTTGAGAACATATTTGTTTATGTTTTATTACCAACTTGCACCTAAATATGCTTCAGCTTGCAAAATTGCAATGGGAAATAATTTATGTTTAATTACATTTTAACTAGTTGTTCTCTTGCCATGAAAATCCATGAAACTGGCAATAATCCCAATGGTTTTGATGTGAGTCCAGAAACACAGCAAGAACATTTGATGAAATTGTCTAAAATATAGGAGTGTTGTTTAATTCAGGGGCTCGGCATTTAGACTATTGAATTAGCTTTCTTGTGCCTTGGTGTACGAATTAAAACAAATGATAGCTTAGGGTTTTTTTATTCTACTCTGTGGTCACAATGACAAAAGTCTGGATAAAAAATTAAAAGTTTATTTTTGCATTTTTATCTACAAAAGTTTATTTTGCATTTTTATCTACAAAACTTCAAAACTCTAAAATACTGAAAGCATCATTATGTTAAATACCCTGTAATCAAACACCGAGGTTGGTTTCTTTAGTATTCATGAAGATGTTTGTGTCACCAACAGCAGGACTGCCACAAACTGAACATCATCACACCTGGAGACAAACTCCGTGGCCTTAAAATAGCGGTATGTGTTCTATTATCATTTTTTAACATAAGTATAACATAACTCATTAAAAATCATAAGGAGTTAAATAATTTTAACAGCCACAAGGAGTTGAATGTTAACATCATTTTGGGAGTTTCAAAATACTTTCAGGTCAATGTTCTAGCAACCAAAAATTGTATGTGTCTACATATTTATAAATATGACATCAGTTATGTCATAACCATAATGATTATAATAAAATATTAGGCTCCAAGATTTATGGCAATTAAATAGAAGGAACCAAAATGAGGAAATAATGATCACTTGATCATTTTCTATCTTTGTCTGGGTTCAGTTAGGAAGACAGAGACTAAATGTGTTGAGAATAATGAAGTGGTATAAATAATAAAGTAATTAGAGATTTTGTAAATCTGAGAAGAGCTAGGCAGCAAACACCTGAAAGGCTGCAGCTGGAACATCAGAGAAACAATTACTTGTGACTTTAGCCTGCTGCATTCGAGGAGGTGGCAGAGCCAGAGTTGCCGAGGTCAAGAGGCCACCACACCTGCTGCCAGGGCGGTGAAGGAAGAGCTCACGGGTACGCTGTGATGCGACCACGCCTGGCAGCCACAGCCGAGAAGTGGGCTCATGGAGAGGTGCACAGAGCCACCACATCCCTCCACAAACCGTGGCCTCTGCTTTATTACAAACTTCCCATCTCCAAGCAGTTCCTCTCCTTGGCACACTAAGCCAGAAGTATACAAGGAAGAGAATTCTGGGAAATGGAGTTCTCAGCCTAAGAAGTGCTGGTATTTGGGTTAACTCAACGCTCATAATTATCCCTTTACTCATATTTAATTTAAAAATAAAGACAGAAACATTATGTTTACACCCAGTATATTGCAACTGTCCTTCATCATGTGAACTAAAGTCATGACGACCTCTGCAGAAGACAAGACACAAAGCCCATATCATTTCGTGCCTTTCTGGGTGAGGCCTAATTCTTTTCTTTATAATTCATTCACTCCATATGGTACCATGCATTTGAACACTGAGGTACAGGGCAATCCTTACTCACACACACCTTGGCTTATCCTGTATGGGAATTAAGCAGAAGAAAATATTTATTCTTGTACACAATATATTCATATGAAATCAGGGGGGAAATACATATACATGTATTGTCCTGGTTTGTAAAACAACTCATCTGACTGTAGTTGATATTTATAACATTCTTTTTCCATTACTATTCTAAATTCTCCCTAAGCTCATCAATTATCTGGGCTCGCCCTGGTTCTTTGCCTGATACGATAACCGACTTCCTTATTCCTGAAGGATTGGTGTTTTTAACAATTCTACCTGTACATGTTATCACTATACCTCTGAAAATGGGAAAACGGATGGGCACATAGAGAGAACTAGGCACATTCATCCCTGGTGCAGACGTGTCAAACGGTATCTTGTTCTCTTTGCCCCAGATCAATCACCCCAGCCAAAACGTATCTGTTATTTTGGCACACTGTGTCAGTGGCGAGAGGAGCCCTGGTGACTAGGTGGCCGTCTCAACATCTAATTCACTGGGAACAATCCTTCTTCACAAACTAAAATTTCTAAATGGAAATGAAAGAACAGGAAATACATTTTGATAGTGGGTCAATGAGATGAATAGTGTTCAGAATTTCTCTTAGTTTTCCCTCCATTTTGTCCTTTTTGGTTGTTAACATTGCACCTCGACAATGCCACGGGTGGCAGCAGTGGGAGTCAGTTGCATGGGTGGGCGTGGCAGGCACAGTCTGAGCGAGTTAGCACAGCACGTTGATTGAGCTGGCTCAAGTTTGCCTCCCGGCCACCTGTGTGCCACCTTGGCTCCCATCCTCTCCTGAGAAACAAGTAGTTGTCTGTCGGCCTCCTGTTCTGCCACCCTTTATCCCACTTTTAGTCTTAAACATTAAAATGGGAAACCTACCAAATCAACAGCAGCAGAATCTACAAACAGTAATAACAGAAAAAATCCACTGAGGATTATCCCCAAAGATTTTAAATCGTTCTCCTAGAGTCCAGCCTAAGCAAGGAAATAAATACTGACTTGAGATGAAATCTTTCTAAAAGAATAGCAGCAATGCATCGCTTGATCTATAATTATAATCTGTACGTGCATGAAAACCAAAACCCAGCGGGGTGAAAATTCATGTAAGTGGGGTTTAGGGGAGAAGAGTGAATATGAAGAAAAGAAGAGAGTAAAAGCCACAGCATTGCTTAGTGTCGAGAAAAGAAAGTCATGAAGTGGCAGTCAGCTTTCAATGTCCTCCTCATTTCCATCCAGAGTTATTAAGGAGAAAATTTAGGTTAGCTGAGGAAAAAACCTTCCTAAGGAAGAAGATCAGTGACGCTAGAGTGGATGGTTAAAGAGAAACTTTATGAGGGCAGTGCCTGTGGCTCAAAGGAGTAGGGGGCTGGCCCCATATGCTGGATGTGGCAGGTTCAAGCCCAGCCCCAGCCAGAAACTGGAAAAAAAAAAAAAAAAATGAGAGAGAGAAACTTTATGAAACTAGTATATGGTTTCCAAACCAGAGTCCTGTGCTCAAAGAGGGATGAACTACGTGACCCAAAACATCCTTATAATTTCTAGCTTCTTCCTTTTGTGCTTTATTTACCAAGAAGAAATGTGGCCACAGATGGCTGGA
Organism: Loris lydekkerianus; assembly: GCA_963574355.1. NCBI lineage: Eukaryota > Metazoa > Chordata > Mammalia > Primates > Lorisidae > Loris > Loris lydekkerianus. The sequence goes on from CAUYPK010064896.1 coordinate 19,615, forward strand.
AATATAAAGGTGTAGTAGAAGAAGGCAAAATCGTTATCCTGTGCCCTTTCTAGGTGTGGGAGGACAGTGTAGGAAGAACTCTGGTGTGTTTGCTTTGCAACGCACTTTCTCCCATGGAGCCTTCTCTCATTAACTCCATGTTGCGTGAGTATCTATTTAAGGAAGAGAAAGAATAGGGTGCATGGAATACGCACTGAGATCTCAAGAATAAAGCTATTACAATCTCCATAGATGACAGCTCTCTTGAATAAAAGTTCATTCTACATACTTTAATCCATGTTGATGTAACCTAATAAATGAACAAATACCAGTACAGGCATAAACCTTAAATAAGGATACTTGTGATTAAAAAAAGAAGTATCCCCAGGTTGATTCTCAGGGGTCATGATGGGCAGTAAAATGGGATCTTCCAGCAAGGTGGTTTAGGTCCTTAAGTCACAGACTCTGTTAAGAAGGTTCCCAGACAGAAGAGGCCATGCTAAACCTACTGTAGCAGAAGCTTGGAGATCAGCAGGACTACCATCTCCTTTTCAATTTCACAGATTCTAAGGATAGTACATCACCAGATTTGCTGATGCATCAGGATCCGCCAGACATTGCAGAAATAGTAAAAATGTTACCTCAGAAATACAGAAGAAACTTGTGTCTCAAGAAGAAATTGAATTTATTCAATGTGGAGATCCAGAATGATCTCTGTGGCTACAGTCTCTCGCAAGGCAAAAGAATTGTCTTTACAGTACATGATTTCCAAAATGACAAATAAGAAATTGTACATAAAAAATTTTAATAAATATTCTGGCAAAAAAATGAAATAAGGAAAATTAGGTTTCTCTTAGAGCCCTTATATTAATATCGCCTAATTATCTTTGTCAGCTTGTGGAAACAAGTTTACCTAATTGCTTATATACTTTCTACTCATTAATATTTTTTAAAAAGGAAAGGAAAATAAATATCTCAAAGATTTTTAATTTTCCCAAATTTGTCAGTGGCAGAGAGACATTGAGATGGTCAGAAAGAGTTCGTGCTTTAGAATTTTTTAGACCTTTCAATATCAGCAAGAGGTGTGAGCTATATTATTACTTTTGAAAGTAGAACATCATGTAACCTCTTAGAGCCATCATTTCTTCTATGAAAAATAGATAAGATAACATATACCCTGTAGAGGTGTTTTGAGTACAAATTTCCCATTTTTCTTTCCTTCCTTTTCCCCCATCTGCCCTTATTGGTCCATTTTATATTTAAATCAGTCCCTTCATCTTTTACATGTATTGAAACAGAACGGAAGCCATCTTGCACTAGTGTTAGAGTTACAGGACAGATGCAAATTGTAGGACAAGTGTAAAAAGAGACAATAACATCAGGTCCCATATGAACAGTGAGGTTGTATGTCTAGTCAAGGGATGCTCCAAAAAAAAATGTTCCTGAATTACTGAATGCTTTGAATTTATTGGGAGAGCCTGGGAAACGAAGAGAATTCTTCCACTTAAGTAGCACTTTCCTATAGAAATACCACGGGAGCCACTTTCAAAAAAGGAAAAAGAAACCAGTAAAGTTAATTTTGATAGTAACTTAATTATACATTGATAACACAATGTATCTAGGTATTATTTTAAAATGTAACCACAATATAAAAAATACCAATGTACATACATTTTTTTCCGTACTAAGTCTTTGAATCCTGGTGTGTATTTTACATCTCAGGATTATCTCAATGTTAGTCCTATCTCAAGCTTGCAGCAGTCACTTTAGCCTTGTGGCTCTCACCCTGAATAGTGTAATACTAGATGACAGAGTTCTGGGCAGAGATGAACATGCAAAACCAAAGCCCCTGGAAGGAGCCAACTCACCATGCCATAAGCAAGTGCTGCTCCCAATCAGATCTCACCTAAACTTCAGGTGAGATTCTGGGCCAGAGACCAAATGTCCTTTCAGCAGCCTCTGACCTGGTCATGAGCTTCCTTGTGAATTTTTAGGAGTTTTAGTCGTTGACTTACAAAGCAAACAAACAAAATGAGTTAGTCTTGGGGCCAGCAGGATATATTTTCAAACTCCCAAAGCTCTGGAAGGAACAAAGGGATTTAGGGAGTATCCTCGGAGCTGCCAAGGCATTTTATGATCCAGGTGGGGGGCCTCATCTCCGTGAGTCTACTGAGAACACCAGTCAGTAATGCAGCCTAGCTTTGAAAAAAGGGGAATTTGGGGGCAATTTATTGTCTTTCATTTGTTTGTAGAAATCAATGGAGCTTCATTAAGGAAAGGAAGGGGTTTGTCTTTCCTCTAGTTCATTTTATCTTTGTTGCTATTTGAACAGGTGCGAAGGCTGATGTATTTATAGGATTTTAAAATTGGAACAAACCATTACAAATCTGGTCATCAAACTCTTTTATGCTAAACAGTAATGAGGGAGAAGTGCTGATTTGGGGACAATTAAAAAAACAACAGCTCACACTTTTTTTTTTTTCTCACCTGTTAATGGTTTTAAAACATTTGACACCTGACATTCCCACTGTGGTACCCAGGTTAGTTCCTAACTGCACCTCACTTGGCCTCCCACTTGCTGTTTGAACTCCAACTTGGCGCTCCTGTTCTAGCCTTCTTCACCAACCCCCAGTTGTCAGTCCATGTTAGAACAGCCTTCCTGCAGCACAACTCTGATCACACCATTGCTATTAGCAAAAGGAACTAGTTGGGGTGTGATGTCTCAACCATGTGCATCGTACTCATTTAAATGCTCACAACCCTTTGCAGGAGTAACTCTTATTATACTCATTTTACTGTTAAGAAAACTGAGGTAGATGAAGTAAAGTCCAAGCACAATATTTAAGTGATAGAATTATATTTGAGCAGGCCAGAAGGAGTCTTATTGTGTGAACAAGAAGCTGATTGCATGAACAAGAAGTATCTCAAAAACACTCAATAGCTATTTCACTATGTATATCAAAACATCATGTTTTGCTCCTTAAATATATACAATGAAAAATTGAGAGAATTTGCAAACTTGTATGGCAATTTATGTCTGTTAAATTTATTAATAGAAATGTTGGGTTTGTAACAACAACAACAAAAAAAAGAAAACACACACACACACACACACACACACACACACACACTACTTAGTCATATCCCATTCACTCCCAAATCTAGTCCAAATACTTTTATCAAGACCCTCCATCAACCAGACCCTCAATTTTCACAAACCTATGCTTTTATTTCACACCATTTCCACTGCCTAAAATGATAAATCTTTGCAATTTACACAATTTTTAAGGCCCATTTGAAGTATCTCTATTTTAGGCAAAATTGACCTTTCAAAACCCTCATAGAAACCTTTATGATATTATCAATCCACTTAAGACACTCTTCCCTGTTGTGTGGATTCTACAAACACACTTATCTTCATGACTGGGAACCTCCTGAGGACCAGACGTGGAAACACCATGGGCTAGTGGGACATAATCTAGCCTGGGCACACAAGCCCAGCTCCTCTCCGTTTGACTTCGGGCAAGTGAGCTATCTTCTCTGATGGGTTTCTTCCACTGTGATCAAAAAAGGATGCTGATGACATCAGGTATACCTCCAGGGTGGTTGAAAAGATCAAAATGAATAATAAATACTAATGTAAGTGTATTATATCAATAAACATTAACAGCAAGCTGCAAAAGCAATCCAAATTAAGAAATTCTCCACATTCACCTCTGTATTCCCTAGCTTGGCACCATGCCTCCCACTGAACTGGATCTACTTCTTGGATTGCACATTTGTCCTTAAATTATAAAACAAACACAAAACCAAGAAAACATTTCTTAATGATCTTTTAATTTGATTGGTTAAATTTTTATTTAACAATTACCTAAGCATTCCTTAGAAAGCTGTTTTTCCTTTCAAACAACTTTACACTTTGGATATACTTTCAGAAAAAGAATTACAATATTTTAGGCCAGGGTGAAATACTTTCATCAATGAAAATGCAGAATACCGATTAATGATTGATCATTGCATTCTTTCGTACACGTATTATAAACATAAGAGTTATTGCTATGTGCCCCTCTATATCTAAATCTACTAAGGTCTAGCCTGCGTCATTTGGGTTTCTTCTTTTAAGCAAAATGTACCCAAAGCTACAATGGTTTTGTTTGTTTTCCTTATGTCTACATTAACAGTTAGGTCATACAAGACAAAATTCAGACCTAAAATTTTGGTCTGAACCAAAGTGTGAGAGACTAACCCAGTGTGAGATTATCTTTTCCTATCTGGTCACCTGTGAAACTGCAAAAGTTAATTGGTAGTCATGGCCAGGTCCTATCAAAGACTCTAGTCTGAACTAAGTAAGCAGAGACTTCTCTGTACATACCTGAGAATTTGACTTCACCATGGAGGAATTTGTGAGATAATCATAATGTTCCTCGTCATTTTCCTATTCCTTTTGGAGAAGGATACAAATTCTGAAAAAGAGAATATACTTCTACCGTTATATATTCCTTATATATTCTTATTCTGCACATGTCATAGAACTTTGTATGGATGGGAAGAGGGCAGGATACAAAAGAAAAGTTAACTTACTAAAGAAACTCAAAGTGATCCCCCACCCCAGACCTTTCAGAAAGAGTTGGAAGGCTAATCCAGAGCACACAATCTCCCTTCCCATTCCCTCCTGGGAAATGAAATGATGGAGTAACAGGTACACCTTGGATTTATAGAGCTCATTTTTTTTCACCAAAGTGCTTAAGTTTTTTGTATAGATTTCAAATGTAAGCCTGTAAATTAAATATTTCAATCATAATTAACAAAGTTCACACTTGACTGGCTTTAATATTTTCTAGAAGTAACACACATGTGATCTGGCACCAACCTATGAGGTAGCCACCAAGTCCACAGATAGGAAATTGGCACCAGAGCACATTAATGGTTCCTTTTAATGCAAATTTGCATCTGAAGCCTAGAGGTCACGTATCTTTGTCCTTTGGATTCTTTTAACTTGATTTTTTTGCTTGCCCTGACTTATTCTATCTTGTTCACTGAGATATCATGACAAGTTCATTGTCACTAAAAGAAAGGGTATAGTAGAAAATATGAGAGAGAACAAGAAAGGGAAAGAGAGAAAAAGAGGAAGGGGAAAGCAGAGCCTGCTGGTCAATTCTACATTATCTTAATTTAACCAGATCATTTTATAGGATTATTTTCCTGGTTATCACTCTAACAAATGGATGTATGCCATCAGCAAGAGATCATTTTAAAAGTAGAAATAGTTTAAAACTAGAATGCAATGCTTATGGTTATGTATTGCATGTTATTTTCTGAGCCTTGGTATTCTAAAAAAACAAAGCTGTTGATAAGAGTTCCACAGCTTAAAATTTCACTTTAGAGCTTCGTATTTTCCTTTAAATAAATTATAATGTTGTGCAGAATCAAGAGATGAGAAAAGTACACTGATGGCTTTAGTATTCAGCTCTGATGATTACATTTGCATATACTCTGGATTTTTTTTTAGGAAAAAAGAGAGAAAAACACAGCGTTAGTATTACCAAAACAAAATGTAAATCTCATTATCCCAAATGAGCTGTCTATCCTTAAAACAGTTTTCTTGGTGATGGTAGACATCTAAATGCAAAATAGCATATTTAGCAGGGATTCTAAACACTAGGAAGAATTCAGTCATATTTAATGACAATATTGTGAAAAGTTAATTTTTCCTCTTAATATATAAAGAGCTCTGGAGGATCAATAATGAATAATGAGCATAGAAATTTACAAAACTGAACAGATCTAGAGAAGTCAACACAGAAAATTTTAAATGGCTAATAAATATGTTGGAAGACTTTTAGTTTCACTAGCTATGGTGTGGATCACTAAGAGAGCAGCGGACATCTGCGCAAACTAACTCTTCTAATTACTTAATGATAAATAAACAGAAAAGATGCATAAATTCTCCAGCACTAGGGGAGCAGTTTACATAGAAAAAAAATTTCTTCTAAATTAGATTTACACAGGAAAAAAATGAAACTACAAGGAGAAAACCTTTTTTATCCCTCCTTGGGAAATCAGGGGATATACCGTCTAAGACACAAGAAGTACTATGCTCATAACCTGTTAGTGAGTCAGCCAGGCACATGTGTGTGGAGAACAGCCCCTCACTTCACCTCCCCTGGCTGTGAGAATTCCCACCCTCCTCCTCCTTGCCTGCTTGGCAGCCCACTCCACATCTCAGCAATCTCTAACCATCTACATCATACTGCTTTAGGCTTCATGTTTGGAGAAGGCTTTCATCTTTGCATTATCTGAGTTGTTCCAATTCTTTTGTTCATTTATTTTTCTCAATATTTTATTACTGGTAATGTGCTGGATTTATAAAACATAAATAATGGGACCTAGTTCCTGTACTCTAAAAGCTTCCATAACAGAAGGAAGCATGGGGTGCTAGATTAGGGCATGTCCAGAGGAGGTGATGATTACACTGAGGACAGCTCCATCCATGGAAGTCAGCATGGTTAGTGTGGGTGAGAGAACAGACTAGAAAAATCAGCCAATGTACACAGAGGGCCAAAAGCAAGAGACAACATATGTTCTAGGAAAATGGATATGAAACAAATTTCTGAGCTATCCCACTCTGTTCCTGAAAAAGCCCCCAAGGTCTCTGCCATCATTGTAAAAAGCAATTCAACTAACCAAAATGTACCAATAAGAGTTTGAAAGAGTTTGAAAAGCAATGAGAAGTTGACGAAACACAATTATTAAAAGTTAGCTCAATCTTATTTATGCTAGAACATGAGATAAGAGGAAGGACTTAAGGCCGGGCACAGTGACTTAATGCCTGTAATTCTAGCTCTTTGGGAGGCCAAGGCAGAGGATCCCTGGAGCTCAAGAGTTTGAGACCAGTCTGAGCAAGAGCAAGACTCTGTCTCTACTAAAAATATAAAATTAGCCAAGTGTCATGGCAGGCACCTGTAGTCTCAGCCGCTTGGGAGGCTGAGGCAGGAGGATCACTTGAACCCAGGAATTTGAAGTTGCTGTGAGGTAGGCTGATGTCATGATACTTTACCCTGGGAAACAGAATGAGACAATGTCTCAGGGGAAAAAAAAAATAAAGGACTTAATAAAGATATAGAAAATGTTTAAAACTTATTTAATCCAAGGTTAACACAAAATATGTACCAAATATTATAAAGTGAACAATGTAATTACATTACCTACTCCAGCACGGCTTGAACATTTATAATTGAGCTTATGTTATGAACAATCAAAAAAACAATTTCCAAAACGAAAAAAATTGGGCTTTATATTTTCTGACCATACAAGAAAAAGTAGAAATTATAAATAAAAATTCAAACCAACAGTAGCAAAAGCACTAACCACAACCATGAAAAAGAACTATTGATTCAAGTAAGAAATAAAAAATAGAATAGCATGCTACTTAGATAACAATTAAAATACAAATAGCCTTTCATCACAAAAGAGATAAAGAAGAGATAAATAAAATAAGCATATAACTCAAGTTGTTGGAATTAACAATCCTAATAAAAGCAGATAGAAATAAATGAAAGTGTATAAAATAAAAAAGACTATATTGAAATAGGTAAACATGGGATAATAAAATGAATGGTTTTCAAATAAACGATCTGTAAGTCTATGAGGAAAATAAGAGAAAAAGCAAATAAAATTTAAATGAACATATATAAACTAAAACACAACAGCAACTAAAATGTTAAATGAACAATCTCTGTAAGTAATTTGACTTAATGAAATTTAAAACTTAAACTGAGAGGTTTAAAAAGAAAATGGCATAGTTTCATGTTTGGGTGGTGTTAAAGATAAAGTTCTTTAAAATTTCTAGGGAAGTGATAAATTCTATGTTATATAAAGAATCTCTGGAAAGAAAAGACATGAAATATTTCCCACATAATTTTAGTAAGCAAATATTTTTCAGAAATTAAATCTAAATGAAATAAACACAAATGATACTTTAAACCAATAGCAGTAATTAATATATATGAAAATACTACACAAAATTTTTAGTATGGTGTTATAAGTGTATAATCTGTCATGAGCAAGAAATATTTATTTTAAACATTCAAGAGGTTGCAAATCAGAGTAAATAAATAATGTTACTTTATATCAGTAGTGTGAGTTTTTTAATAAGTTCATTTCAAAATATTTACAAAAAAGCATCTGATCCTTATTTAAAAATTTAAATATATAAATATCTCCAATCATATCTCAAAATCAAACATTTCTTTTAAAAAATCAGAATATATGACTATTATCTCAAAATAATAATCAATACTTATATTTAACTCAAGCCAGTAATCAACAAAATATTCATAGTAAAAATTTACAGTCATTTCAACTAAAAACACAAAGAAATGCTTGTGGGGTTCGGCAATCTGGTTCTCAGTTCTTGGTGTGGTCTCGACCAAGAATGACCAGACTCACCAAAAGCAAGGCAAGAGGGAGACAAAGTTTATTGAGTAAGGATGAGACAGGTATACAGAGCAGGAGCAAGACCCGGGTTCATAGAACAAGATACGTCACCACAGACAATGAACAACAGGCCCTTGTTGCAACAAAAAAGGCCTTGGTTATGGTCTGAAGTCCTAAGTTATACAGTCTGGACTGGGCTTTCTTCATAGTTCAGATAGTTTCTGAAGACTTTAAGAAAGACTTAAGATTTAAGAAAGATTTCTCCAGACCAAGATTAGTATATAAAAGTATAAAAATTACTTAATTTTCTTAGGAAGAAAGAGGGAATGAGTGAAAGAGAGTGAGAAAAGAGAGCATTCTAAGGGAAAAAAGAGGGAAAAGTTAGGCCAGACACCACGTGGCTAGGTAATTTTCAAGAGGACTGTAAAATTGGTGGGGTGCATTGAGAAACTGCAGAAGGCAATAGGTAATGAGTAATTTGTAAGCTCAAATGCAATAAAAATCACAAATAAAAAATAAAAACATGTTTGGTTACATAAAAAAATTAAAAATCTATAGGTAAAACATTCAACACGTAAACACCCAAAGCAGAAAATATTTGTAGCAAACATGAGGTAACTTCTTTATTAAATAAAGAGCAATAAAGCCTAGAAGAAAAGTGAAAAGTCCCAAATACATGCATGATCAAAGGACAAGATATACAATTAACACACTCAAAGTTTATGTAAATATTCAGCTTTTCTAGGACTCAAAGAAATGATTTCATAAATGATCTATGAAAGGAGGAAGAAAAAGAAGTGTAAAACCACAGCCTTGCAAGTACAAATGAAACAGATACCCTCATATAAATACATGAGCGTCTACGTAGCAATATAAATTGGCACACGCAGGGAAAGCAATCTGAGGGAATAGTCATTCATTTTTACTTGGTAATTTTACTTCTAGATATAAATCTCCAAGAAAGCATTCTAAACAGAGGCGAGGCTTCAGCCACGCACAGTTTCTTCTCAAGCTTCTTGGATTTTGTCTGTTTGGTTTTTTTGTGGGTGTAACTTGCATCCATTCTGTTAGTTCTCACAGTAACAGTGGAAACACCTTACCAGTAATCCAAGGAGAATATTTTCTGGCACATCCACTCAAGGAAACACTATGCAAAGTAGACTTTCACCATGTTAAGTGAAAATAAAAGATATGAATTATCTGTGCAATAGAAATAACAGTCAAAATTAAACTTTTCTATCAGAATAAAGGGACTAAAAGGGAACACATCAAAATCTCAATCGCAGGGGTGATTGGTTGATGAAATTCTATAGGGTGTGGAATTTTTTCTGATTTTCTCTATTAGCAAATTTTTCTTCATAGACAAATGAAACAAACAAAATGGTCAACAAAGAACACTGACATGCATTGCCTACAAGATCAGCAGTTTTCTGAGGTCTGGAGGGTGAGGACGAGGCTCCTGGGGAGGCACCCCGGCTCCCCGACACAGGCCTTCCTTTAAGAAGCAAGCGCAGCTCTGAGGCAGGGGTGGGCTAGGAAGGAAAGAATTAGGAACAGCTGGGGCAGATTCAGAACCAGGCCATTCATACCCCTTCAAAGGCAGCTCCCAGGCTGGCAAGGTGAGGGAGAGTTCAGAGCAGAGTCGGAGCTTGCAAATGGGCGGATTACGCTAAAAATGAGCAGGAGGCTTCTTGAGGGCACTACTCAGGCTCAGAGTGAGGAAAGAGAAGAACGTGGTACTTGACATCTGTGGGCGCCCCAGCAGCTGAGTATGAGCTGAAGGAGGAACGTGAAAAGCTGTAAAAGAGGCTGCGTTAGCCTGGGGAAAGGGGAAGTTCACAAGGCAGAGGTTAGAAGGAAGAGCTCAGTTTAAACTGGTGCCCAGGGACAGCACTTAGAACTAACTCTTTCTTGCTTTTATCATTTGTTCTAAATTGTGGGTGTTGTAGTTTACAAGTGAGGTTTTCTAATAATTATGTTTTATACAATGCGATTTCAAAAAAAATAAAGAATATATGTAAGAACAAAAAGCGCTGGGAAAATCTGACGCTGGCTTGCTGGGCTGGCTTATCAGGGTGGGGAACCTGCAGCCTTCTGATTTTAAGACTGTTCTTTTTTAAGCACTAAGGAGGCAAGAAGAGCTTCATCTTTCTCTGTTGCACCCCCTTTAATGAAAGAATTTGTTATGTCAAATTTGGATTTAAGAACCTAGAAGGCCACATGTTCCCCACCCTGCAGCCAGGGAGGATGTGCTCCTTGACCTTCAGAGGACCACAAGGCAGAGGGCTGAGTGGTGCATGGAGGCAGTTAGAGTCAGAGCAGCTTCTCAGGAGACCCTCTTGCAAGTCCAGAGAGCACAGGACCTGTTTGAAGGTCACAAGGGGACTTTCCATTCTGGCTTGCCAGAGAGGGCACATCCTGCTGAGCCTTGTCAAATATTCTGGACTTTATCCTACAACGTTTACGAAGACATAGCAGTTTTAAGCACCAGGGTTATACAAGCAAATTTACAAGATGTGTGAGGGAGAGATATGGAAGAGGGATGTGCAAAGCGCCTTCACAGAAAGCTGGGAGAGATGATGGCAAAGGGGCCTGCAGTGTATCTGCGAGGCTGAGAGGTGAGACAAGATTCAGGTTACCAGAGGAAGAGAGAATCCTGGAATACCCCAGGCTTCTTCTGATACCTGGGAGAAATCTGCTGCTGCAACCTGGGACACAGACCAAAAAGAAAGAGCAAGTTTGTAAGAGAGGATGGAGATTTCAGTTCTGAACACACTGATTTTGAGGGACCCCTGACGCCTCTAACCTGAGATGTCCCATTTAACTTGTGGAGCTGATGACAAGTCCAAAGCTCAGGAGAGAGAGCGGATCTTAAGAGTTAAAACACACTGGTAAACAGGTGCATGTGAAGGAAAGCGATCAGGGTGCCTAGGGAAAGAAGAGGATCCACCGCGGAATCTGAAAACACCAACATTGAAGGGCCAACTGGAAGCTTCTCAGCCAGCTGAGATGAATAGGTGGGGAAGGTGGGAAGACAATGGTGCCTGAAGAGTCCCTGAGCTCAGAGAGGAAATGGTGAAGGGCGTCTGGGCAGCCTGGGATAAGATCCTGCAAAGGCTGAGTGTCCACTGGGGTCAGCTCTTGGGGGCTGTTGGTAACCAAGGCCAAGAAATGTCTGTGGGATGATGAGGGTAGCACCAGACTGCAGTGATAGAGCAGTGCTGGTCATGTGATAAAGAACCAGCAAGAAAAGGCAATGCTTTCAGGAGTCTTGTGGTTGACTCTTTGGGATTCTCTAAGTAAAAGATCATGTCATCAGCAAAGAGGGAGAGTTTGACCTCCTCTGCTCCCATGTGGATTCCCTTTATTTCCTTGTCTTGCCTAATTGTATTGGCGAGAACTTCCAGCACTATGTTGAATAGTAAAGGTGACAGAGGACAATCTTGTATGGTTCCAATTCTAACAGGAAAAGCTTTCAGTTTTACTCCATTCAGTAAAATATTAGCTGTGGGTTTGTCATAGATAGCTTCAATCAGTTTTAGAAATGTGCCACCTATGCCTATACTCTTCAGTGTTGTAATTAGAAAAGGATTCTGGATTTTATCGAATGCTTTTTCTGCATCTATTGAGAGGGTCATATGATCTTTATTTTTGCTTCTGTTAATATGGTGGATAATGTTTATGGACTTGCATATGTTAAACCAGTCTTGCATCCTGAGATGAAACGTACTTGATCATGATGTATGACTTTTTTGATGATAAGCTGTAATCTATTGGCTAGGATTTTGTTGACAATTTTTGCATCTATATTTATGAGTGAAATTGGTCTAAAATTCTCCTGTTTAGTTGGGTCTTTTCCTGGTTTTGGTATCAGGGTGATGTTTGCTTCGTAGAACGTGTTGGGAAAGATTCCTTACTCCTTGACTTTTTGGAATAATTTCTGCAGTGCAGGAATAATCTCTTCCTTGAAGTTTGATAATATTCTGGTGTGAAGCCATCTGGACCCAAACTAGAACATAGCTTGGGGGAAAGACTCTCTATTCAATAAATGGTGTGGGGAGAACTGGATATCCACATGTAAAAGACTGAAACTGGACCCACACTTTTCTCCACTCACTAAAATTGATTCAAGATGGATAAAGGACTTAAATTTAAGGCATGAAACAATAAAAATCCTCAAAGAAAACATAGGAAAAACTCTGGAAGATATTGGCCCAGGGAAAGACTTCATGAAGAAGACTGCCATAGCAATTGCAACAACAACAAAAATAAACAAATGGGACTTCATTAAACTGAAAAGCTTCTGTACAGCTAGCGAGACAACAACCAAAGCAAATAGACAACCTACACAATGGGAAAGGATATTTGCATATTTTGAATCAGACAAAAGCTTGATAACTAGGATCTATAGAGAACTCAAATTAATCCACATGAAGAAAAAAGCCAACAATCCCATATATCAATGGGCAAGAGACATGAATAGAACCCTCTCTAAAGAAGACAGACGAATGGCTAACAAACATATGAAAAAAATGCCCATCATCCCTAATTATTAGAGAAATTCAAATCAAAACCACCTTGAGATATCATCTAACCCCAGCAAGAATGGCCCACATCACAAAATCTCAAAACTGCAGGTGCTGGTGGGGATGTGGAGAGAAGGGAACACTTTTATACTTCTGCTAGGACTGCAAACTAATACAACTTTTTTGGAAGGAAGTATGGAGAACCCTCAAAGAACTCAAGCTAGACCTCCAATTTGATCCTGCAATCCCAATCCTGGGCATCTATACAAAAGGAAAATAATTATTTTATCATAAGGACACTTGCACTAGACTGTTTATTGAAGCTCAATTTACAATTGCCAAAATGTGGAAACAGCCTAAATGCCCACCAATCCAGGAATGGACTAACAAGCTGAGGTATATGTGTACCATGGAATACTATTCAGCCATTCAAAAAAATGGAGACTTTACAGCCTTTGTATTAACCTGGATGGAAGTGGAAGACATTATTCTTAGTAAAGCATCACAAGAATGGAGAAGCATGAATCCTATGTACTCAGTTTTGATATGAAGACAATTAATGACAATTAATGATGTGG